>CACRXP010000980.1:0-58367 GCA_902702965.1 Spirometra erinaceieuropaei
CTCAGACGGAGATCGTGAACGCTAGTCTGTTGGCTGCTCGAACACTCATAAACTTTTCCAGGAAAATGGATGATGGACCTTAAAAATGGCTAAGTGATCACATAAACTTACTCAGACTGTGGTAGGATGATTCCGAGGTAATGTCAATGGCTCCCACAACTTAAGTTAGAACGGGTTTCGGGCATTTACGCATCAAATAAGCTGACCTGTCCTTAACTCACTTAGGGAGAAAGTGTAAAGAAAATACGTGGGGAGAGCTGGCCAGTGCGGATAGATATAGCCAGGTTTTCACACACGAAAGAGCTAACAGTGGATGGACCTTTTATCCAGAGATGACCTGACATGGAAAAAAGTTGTAGAACACCGTGGCTGTTATTATTCAAATGAACGCAAAAGGTGTTATGTGGAGCCAAATTGGCAATCAGAGGCGTTCCACAAGTCTTAGATAAGGGATAATGACACAATTTCGGATAATGCGGTGGGGGGAAAATGGGCTCACATATAGCCGGCAAGTCACCTAGTGCAGAACCTTCGCAGATAAAGACAGAAGAGATGATCGAAATCAATGTTACTGCTTGCTTGAACTCAAATGCAGTTCAAAGCTAAAAGCCTTGAGTTCAGCAAAATCCCACGTTTTTGCATTTATGAAGAGCAGAAAATCAGATATTGGTGGCTAACTTTAAAAACTAAGACGGCCTGAGAACATCAGTCGGAAAAAAAAACAAAACAGATGCGATTTTTCGCAGCAGCTGCCTCTAACAAAGAACGATTCACGGTCAACGTGAAGACGGTTAGGGGGGACATGTAATAACCGTTAAAGGGCCGTGCCAATGGTAAGACGTTTTAATCTAAAGTCCATTTCTTATCAGCCGTCTTAAGTGTCGTTCTTAAAGCTGATTTCACTTACGGAGCAAGCAAAAATAATGGTTAAAGATATATCTAATAGTATACAACTATAGTTGTATGCAACTGTATACTAATTGTATACCATAGTATACAATTAATATACAATTGTACATGCTTTAAGGCATGTTGGCCTTGTGAACAAATACACAAGTATTTTTTAAGAACGTTACGGTGGCACCTGCCGACTATGCCATTTCTTTCGAAAGGTTTACACGGGGGCAATCAAACAATAAAGAAATCTGTGAAATCATACGTACTAAGCGCAAATATCTGACGACGATCTTGAAAATGACATATATGCTAATGAAGATGACTGAACAGTAGCAGTGACCATGATAGTGACTACCGCTGTTAAAATATGCTCTTCCGTGATAATACAGAAAGCAACATAAGGACTATTTATTTGAACGCAAAGCCTGGATTCGAGTTTCAACCCATGAATTAGTTCATGTGCTGTCTATTACAAAGGGGTAGGAGAGTTTAGGCGTTCAAAAAACGCGAAAACAACTTGCATGCAAATCAGAATTTTATATCGGCGTACCACGAGGTATTATAAACGTAGTTTACTAGTTTCGTAGTTGGTTATAGCAACATCAGCGACAATACATCCAACCTAGATTCGAAATTTAAATTTTATGATTCAAATGAATCATGACATTCTGCGCGCAAATTAGCGTATTATAATACCGTCTCGTTCACAATAAAAAAACAACTTTACCATTTTAACCGTCTCATTATTATTTCACATCTGTTGACACTCTACTTTACTTGTGCTAAAACAAGAAATGTGCAGCCGAAATGCTAGCAGAAATGCTCGAAAAATCTCTAGGAAATGAGAAATTTCCGATAATTATGTGCGGTAAACAGCTTAGGAAATGTGGAAAATCAAGTTAAGAAATTAAAGGAATAAGTTAAAGCACGCAAGTTTTACAGAGGAAATGTGAAGTAATGGTTGTATAGGGAGAATTATAGGTTCTAAAAGTCACCTATTTAGCAAATCTCGGGTGTATCCCTGCAAACTACGTGTGTACTAAGATGAGAGAAGTTATTTCTTCCCGCCTGTATTATAAGAGTACGGACAGGCCTGCTCCAGGCGATCGTAACGTCTCAGCAAGCTGCTGTTCCTTTCGATCTGTCCATGTACACACGAGTTTCAGTGAAACTACGTTTCTTTCCACCTCATACTGTAGTTTCCCTGCATAATTGCTAATTTTTTCGATTTGCATTTAGCGAATAGAGTTCAGGTAATTAAGTATGCTCTTCTCTTATACACTGAACTGAAAAACAAAAATTTGGGGTGTAGCACTCAGTCACGAAATTTCTCAAACCCTAAGCACTGGCGAAGAAATCCGGCTAGAAGCAAGGCTATGTTAAAAAAAGATATACACGACAGCGAAGTTACTTGAAGTCGCTTATGCTTTTTAACCCTAGTGGATTGACCGGATACAATTTAACTAATCAGGGATATGTTGTGATCAACACTTTCATATTACTTATTTGATGTGGATATATTTTCTGCAGGTTTACTAAAAATATCTCAGTCCACGAATAACAAGGTTATGATTTCCATTCACACACTAAGTTTCTCACTGTAAGTCTTTCGGAGCCTGGATCTTCCCGCATATCATGCAAAGATAATTTTGAACTTGTTAGCTGCCTAGGAGTTTAGTTCACTTGCGACGATTGCTCAGTATTGATGTGGACGTCAGGTGTATCGACAGTTAAAGAAGTATTATCCGTCTAGATGAACTGGCAATGGCACAAAAGGCTTGACTGCAAGGACTAGCCATTCCGCGTATGTCGCATCCTTTATACAGTTCTGGTCTGTACCTCCATGACGCTGTGATGCTCGCGGCTGCCATGCCCCGATAGTCGATCCGACTGCGAAGAAGTACGATGAGGCCAACGGGAGTAATTCTACACGGGATGCATTCATTTGGAAAATGAGTCGTCCAGATGTGAGGTGTTGAAGACGGTGCAAAGATCCTCAATTATCTGTGCTCGGATAGATGGTCAGCCGTGTCAACTGCGAATGGTTAATGATATATGCTGGGTAGTTGAAATGAGCGTGTGACTACCACCTGAGTAAACTCAATCACACACTTACAATATCCAGGATGACCTGTCAATCCCCAACTACCCAAACAGACTAGTCCAATCTCGACTGTTGTCAGTAAGGGGGAAGTTGATCTGCGCAGGTTGTTCCTGGCCGTTTGACTATTTGAATATTGCAAAGGCGACAAAGCATTCAGTATTTACTGAAGTCATAAATTTCGAGACCTCTCATTCTGCTGCGTACGATCATTGACTATGCATTTCTTTTAGGCACAGACACTTCTTTCGGCATCGCAAAACTCGAGCATAACTGTAGCTGGAGGGTGGTGGTGGTGGTGTCGAGGAGTGGTATGGTCAGCAACACAGAGATTCCCAAATCAGAACTCGGGGAAGACGGATTGGCGTGTACAACCTCTTGTGACGAGTAAAACCGTACAAGAAGTTCTGCAATCATTCGCCACAATCTGTCTCCCCAGACAAGTAGTCTGTGTCAGTCTTTAAGATGAGTGACCCTCAGTGTGTGTGTGTCTTTTACACTGTCCTAATTAACGCCCGCCAGTCGATCAGAGAAAGGGCAGCGTCGATTAACTTCGAGCTCTCTTGAAGATAGAGACGAAATCCGCGCGGCCCCAGCAGCGAGTCGACAGGGAACCTGAGTGGACAGAAGGACAGCATGAAAAAACGATGGATGTCAAGGGTGAGGTCAGGCACAGGACCCCCCAAAGGAATTCGTTAACGCTCAGAAAACAGGAGTAGTCAAACGATCAGGAAAATGAACGCGGCGTCCACTACGGGCTATATATACAGATGGAACAGAGGAAGAGTAAGGGTGTGCTGTGGCTGGGGTACTGGCGGTTGATGAAAGATCTTCGCTGGGTGCAGCGGACATTGGGAAAGAGGGAGTATACGGGAGGGGTGGATACTGCGTCTGCCGGTGTTAAAGGGGATGGTAACTACAGAATTCATCCGGAAGAATGTCAGAGACAGTTCGTGATTTCCAAAATATAACCCGGGGACGGCCATCGAAGGGTGGTTGCAGTGGTCAGCAGACATGTTCACGTAGGGTTTATACATGAGAGTATACATACAAATCTACTTCGGAATAAGACTCTGAGACGGATAGCCTGACGGAAAGAAAGAAAAGCGCTAGCGACTCTCGGAGCAGCTACGTCGGGCAGAGTGATAGCTTCCAGCCACCGGGTGAGTCTATCTACACAGGTTAGGAGATAGGAAGAGTCCTTGGACAAGTGCAGGAGGCCTGGGATATTCAGGTGCACATGACTTAACCATGCATCCGGATTGGGGAATGTGCCCATGGAAACATTGTTGTGTATTTCAGCATTAGTCCGCCGACGACCGAACAGGACCGTGTCCATGCTTTCAGGACCTTGCGTATCCCAGGTCAGACGAAACGGTTGGAAACCAGCTTGTCAGTAGCTTGAATCAAAAGGTGGGATAGGTTGTGCGGGGATAAGAATTTGCGGCGGAAGGATGGCGGAACAAAAGCCTGTGGGAGGAGGTGGAGACACCGCAGATTGTGGCACCGTTTCCAGTATTCAGTGGCAGGTTCTGAAGTTGGAGTCCGGAAACGTCCTCGTCACAGGAAGCGCCAAGACAGCATTGCTCGGCATCCACCTCAGAAAGATCTATCCCGGGTAACAGCTGGAGGTGAGCGATGGGGGGCCTAGAGAATGCGCCATCCACCTCATTGCGTGGCCCGTCGATGTGACGGATGTCTAAAGTAAATTGCGGATGGTAGTCCGTTTGAATAATTTCCGGGCGTTGAGCTTGTCGGAAGGGTCTTGGGAGCTAGGGGAAGGGACTCGCGATCCGTTCACACGAGCACGAGATGAGAATCTCTAGCGGCAGGATGGTGTCGGATCAGTGCGGGAGGGTGACCGGCGCTATAAATTCGCCATGATTAGAAATCGCTGCTGCGGACGTTCGGAAGAGGGAGGCGGGAAATCGCGTATAGCCGCGATGTTCAATGGAAGAGGACAGATGCTGTTGAAGTAGACCAGATGAATGAGAAATTCTAGGGAGAGGACACCGAAGACGCATTTGGAGGGGTTGATAACAACGCCAAATTGAGTTAGCAATCAACAGGTCATTGATATATGCGTAGACAAGTGGTAGGCCGTAAAGCAGTCTGCCTACGAACATCTGGGAGTTCCGGGAGACGTTGAGGAGTCCAAGCGGTCTGCTCAGGTACTCAAAAAGGCCAAAGAGTGTGATAACGGTAGTCTTCGAAACGTCATTCTGACCGATAGGCATTTAGTGGTAGGCGCAGACCAGTTCGATCTTCGAAAACGCAGATATGCCAAGTGGGATGCCGACGAAATCCTAAAGATTCAGGACAGGGTAGCGGGACGGTGCAGTAACGTGTTTCAGGGCTCTGTAATCGCTGCAGGGGCGCCAGTCACTAATGGCGGACTTAGGACCATAAGAAGGAGTGAGGACCATTAACTGTCAGATAAATGAATGATGCTAATCAAAGGCATGTGCTCGAACTCGGTCTTGGCGACAGTAAGACGTGCAGGCCGGAGACGGCGGAGCCGAGAAAGCACGGGAGAGACAGTGGGCAGGATGTGGCGAACAAGTCGTGTGGTGGAGTCGCGACTCTAAATATGGGCAAGAAAGCCCGACCGAGCACAACGGGATTATTCTGTCCTCCATCTGGGACTTCACTGATTTGGCTACCACATCACAATTATTCTTTCCAATATTGACATTGAAACTCTACGTGCAAAATAACTTTGTGCATTTTTTTCAGGTATCGAAATTCGTCAGGAAACCGAGTCAAGCACAATTTGATTTTCAGCACAGTTCAACTGACTTCTCTGCCGACTCGCTGTTATCTGCAGCCTCGGAAAGCAATTGTTGAAATCCTCCATGACCTGAAGTTATTCAGGTCCTTCGAAATCTGCAGATCGCTGAGAAACTTCTTGATAAACTTCGTGCGATTTGTAAAAATTTAAGTAGCTTTTTTCACACGCTAAATTTTAAGTATTCATTCTAATTCCTCATATCAAATCCGAAGAATTCATTATAACATCGAAATCGAAAATATACCAATTCTCTAATCCCTATGTTTACGGAAAATCAGCAATTTGACTAAAATAGTACGACCAGCGCCGGCGCTTCGTTAGGTGATAAGTGGAATGAGATGTCCTTCGCGTCTAGAACCTGCGCCCGCTATATATACGTTTCCAGCAAACAGCCAACATATCGTGACAAGAGCGAAATAAGCGCGAAAAGTGCAAGACACGAGGATGAAACTTGTGGTGAGTGAGTATATATCCAAAACAAAAAACCAAAGAATAACGGGCTTTTTGACATACGGAAGCCCATGCAGCAGAACCTTGGTGGGCAGAAGAAATTTTTCAGTGTCAGAGTTTAAAAAACGAAGAGCAAAACGCAATAAGCGAGAAAAATATCGTCTCAGGAGCATCACCAAACACGGACAGCAACGCAGTAAGCGAAGACGCGAGTATTTAGTTCAGTATAATTCAATATATATGAGGGATAGAGGCAGCAAAGCTGCGACAGTGAAGCTGCTGATAAGGTCCGGTTCGATTCTCGATAGAGACAAACCCTACGCGCTCCCAACAGCGAATCGACAAGGAGCGTGGTGCGGACAGAAGAGCCGCATCACAAAGTGACGGAGAGCAAGAAGTCAAGGACTGTCACATATCTGCCGAATGCATTCGGCACAGTAAATCGAAATGGATCCTGGAAAGTCAGGCAAAAATTCTGATTTGCGGGTGATTTACTCAAATGGTAAGACAGCTTCACGGCGTGATGATTACTCTCGCAATGGGCAACAGGACAATCTCCGAAGCATCCACAATGACAAACGTCGTGAAGCAGGTTTGCGTACTCGTTCCAGTAGTATTTAACCCAGTCTTTTCTACCGAGTTGATGATATCTACCGCGAGGAGCGACAGCAGATACACATCAATTACCGGGCGTCAGAAAACTGTTCAGCATCCATCGTCTGAAAGCATCTTTGGAGGAATCCTAGGCCGAGACTCATGACCTATTTTTTGCAAATGGGTTCGCACTAAGCACCACAAAGGAAGAGAACATGCAGCGTTGTTTGAAGCTCCTCGCCTTCGACTGGTTTTAATTCGACCGAACAATCAGCACGAAGAGGACAGTGGGCCTGCACCGGTGGGTGCCAAATTCCGACTACACTAAACCCGTATCAATTTCAGTGGAACTTACCACCAAGCAGAGGAGAATTGAAGATAAACTTGGGAAACAATATTAAAAAGGATTAGGGCCGTCCACTCTCCTGCGATGCAAAGCGATGTCGTCAGGTCAGCGGTCTGCTGGGGCAACTGTACTCGCTTTCGGTGTTTACTCTGCCAGAACCTCAGCCACACAGCCTATGCGCTGCCCAGCATGTAAAGCGTCAGTAAAAAAGACTAAGGAGTTCGCAAACGAGAAAGTCCACCGAAATGATTTCCTTGAAATACTTTTGGTAAAGAATTCTCCACATCAATTTGTGCAGTAAATATTGAAAGGGATCCCGGAGGCTATAGCGATTTTGTTCACTTGCGTATGCTGCCTATCCGCTTAGCGCCTAGAGCATTCGGCTATTATTCGGACTTAAAGACTGGCCTCTGCTGCTGGATGATAAGTTGTCGTCACTATGATGCGGTCGAAGGAAATGCAGGAAGAAATCAGCGGTCTCGCCACTCGCCGCCCTGACGATTGCTTCGAGGTCTAACCTACGAGTAGGGCTGTGATTGCAACATGTGTTAGAAGTGGGGGTATTTAAATTGTTTTCGATATAAAAGTATTGGCAGCAGCAGCAATTTGCATCCGAGAAACAAAGATGAGGCCAGCAGACACCCTGTTCAACTTCGAGAAACATGGCACAGCTCGACATGACTGCTCAGAATAAGAGTGCGCCAAGGTATTCTAATAATAACATTGAAAAAGCGCAGTTATCACCTGATACCAGCTCCGCAGACGCTAATGGACGGTCTATGCCTCAAGGTGCTGCGAGTTGACGTCGTTTCCAAGTGTAGAATGCGTCACTATTACAAATATGCATCTTTCGCCATTTGAAGCATTAACAAGAAAACTCCTAGCTTATTAATGCATGATAACAAAATTGTCAAGCAAGTGTCGCGACCCAGGATGCCCTGCCAGCACCAGCCCCGCCTGGCCCCGCCTGGCCCCCTCAATAATGGCGGGGCTAGAGGGGGCCATGAGGGGGCTAGGCGGGGCTGTGGAGGGGGCTGTGGCGGGGCATGCAACGCGATAGCCCTGCCTAGCCCCGCCAGCGAAAAAAATGCGCAGGGGACGCCACATCCCCGCCCACTTTTGGCACCACTTTAAAATATCGTCCTATATACCGAGTCCCCTGAGGCGCAGCGCCTCACTGTTCCCACAGGTTACACGTCGGAAGCCACCCTGCGTACGTAGAGTACTACGGTGTTACACAGTACTCACAGTGACCCCGCCGTACACGTGCCCACTAATCGGCAGCCAATATCAAATACACGCGACGCAAATTCATGTGAATGAGTTATTTATTGTATAAACGAAAAAGGAATTGGAAAATATGTACAATCATAATAAATGTCAGTGCCAGTATATACATGGACTTCAACATATGTTATGCCATTTTGTTGTGCGCTCCAAAAGTCCCCGCTTCGACGGCTGGTGCTTCAGTGATAGCCAGAGTAATTACGCTTCATAATTGCTTTGGATATTCAGTAAAAAACGATAAACAATTTGTATAAGTGGACTACGAACACCAAGGCTAAATATACACACATAGACATGCAACTCGACAACTTGAACTGGCTAGTGAGTAGATACCTAAACAATTAGCATAATATACATAAATGAACTAAGACAGCTATCAAGAGCATGAAAACAGCATTGGCTGACTCACGATATTATCTGCAATCGATTGTCAAATATACGAATAAATAACACACACAGATTCTAATCCGGTGGACAAATGAGAGTTTACGCAATGAGGGACTTGAACAAAACCTCAGTATATTGTGCTGATCCGCAGCTACATTCAGTGGGCGTAAACGGATGCTTTCTCCATGATTTATAAACCAATTTTGATAAATTAGCTCTTTTTAATGCCAAAGAAGTTACAATGAGTGGTGCTTTTGAAACATAGCTTTTGATGCAAATACGCTTCAAAATGATTCAATCCAGAGGGGGCTGTGGCCCCACCCAGCCCCTTCCAGCCCCGCCTATGAAGGGGCCATGTGCTGGCAGGGTGACCTCCGGGTTTGACGAGTACGCACGGACGAACGTGACCCATGACTCGGCGAGATAGTCCTGGATGCCAGAGGGATTTTGCTCCGCAAAATCTCACCTAGCAGAATATTCGTATGCTTGGAACTCAGCCAGAGGAAACTTAAGAACCGCACTATAAAGAACTGCATCATGTGTGTTCAGGACGTCCTAGGTCAATCCATTGTCCCATTCTCGTTGTCCATCTGGAGACGACTCATTTCGGAAGACAAAAATGGTTGTTGTGGGGAATTGACAGAATCCGCGGATGCGAGCGTCCAGCGTCCATAACTTGGCGCCCAGCTCTAACTTGTGGTTTGCCGAAATTAGTCTCTGTCTAGCGGCCACACGCTGCTTAACGCCTCAACCGGCGGGCTAAACCAGATGTGAGGAATCAAATTTTGCGTTCCACCAAACCAAAATTTACTTGAATTTTCCCATCCATTTCCACTCCCGTCCTTTCTACTCTTCTCTACGACACTTCCAAAAGCCCTGTGGAGAGAAGTACATGCGGCCCAGTCCAACTCGGGCCGCTCTCCTACTAAATCAAACCGCGACACATAGTGCAGTCTGACGGCCCTTTGAGATGTATGCTCAACATTTTATTGAGACAGCACTGCTTACCTCCTCGCGATGAAGGGGCTAGAAAATTCTCGGAACAGTTTATTTGCATACAGCCGGTGACTCGCGGATGGGCAACTCACGGCCGAAACAGTCAAACAAACGACAGCTCACGACCCACCTCCGCTCCGCGCCACAGGCTAATGTGGTGCGTCCGCTCACGTTGACAGATTTGAGTGTCTGTTCTCTTAAGGACGATCTGAGGGGCAACCAACCAAAACGGAGGACGACTCTAGTCACTCGAGGAGCTGCGCGCCACGAGGTGGACATCGCTGCTCTCAGCGAGAACTGCTTCTCCTAACAAAGCCACCTGGAGGTAAGTGTCAGCAACACTTTCTTCTGGAGAGGTCGCCCAAAGGTAAAGCGACGTGGTGCAGATGTCGCTTTTACCATTTGGGACGATATCGTGGGACGACTGCCCTGTCTGCCGCAAGGCCTCAACGACTGCCTCACGAACCTGCGCGTACCTCTTCGGGAAGCCAAATTCGTCACCATCGTCAGTGTCTATGCCCCACTCCAATGATCGGTGGCGACGATGAAGAAACCAAATTCTACGAAGAATTGCAGGCCCTTCTGGCGAGTGAAGCGAATGCGGAAAAGCTGGTTGTCCTTGGTGACTTCAATGTCCGGGTCGAGACGAAATACGCAGCCTGGATTGAAGTGCTGAGTCTCGACAGAATCGGCAGCTGCAACGACAGCGGCCTCCTTCTCCTGCGAACCTGCGCGAAGTACCGTCTCCACTGGACCAGCGTGTTCTTGCGCCTGTCAGCGCGGAAGAAGACGAAGATACGACCATGATCGCGGCGCTGGAAGCTGCCAAAATACGTTTTCGTCCGGAGGTGAGATCGAGAGGACGTGCTGTTGACCAGGGCAAACTGTTAAGCCGATGGCTCGACCTACCACCTGCTCGTCATATCCTAGACGAAGTGCCATGTGAAATCTTGCAGTAGGCCACAAGGGAAGAGATTACCAAATAAGTTAAATTCTGTTTTGTTGAATTAGCCTACTCATCGCTTACATTTCAGCAGTCCATCAACGCAGCACCTGGAAGAAATGCCGGCCCCGGACAACGTAACCGCGGGTACTCAAAGGGACCAACTTTGGAACACTATTGGCTCGACTGCCCATGTGTCCGCGGACGCGCACGTAGTCAGCAACAGGGCTGGTTCGACAACAACGACGGAGTTATCAGTCTACTACTCGGCGAAAAGCACAGGCTGCGCAATGCTTACAGGAACCTTCGGACTGACGTCAACAAGGAGACCTTTCGCCATCATTGTCGTGTGCAACAACGATGGTCGGAGGGGCTGGACGCCTGCATATATCGTAAGGCCAAAGAAATTCAAGGGTATGTTGACTACAATGACACCTTGAACTTCTTCGCATCACTCAGGGCGGTCTACGACACCCCGCGCTGCTACTCAGTCCCGATAACACAAAGATACAAATAGAGAAATCAGATTCTGAAACACTGGGCCGAGCACGAAGAACAATCTTGATCTGCTGCCTTCTACCCCAGAAACAGTTTAAGCGTGCACCAACTCTTTATCGAGAAAGCACTGGAATCCGACGCGATTCCGGCAAAAGTCTACAAGCACGGCATCCCCCGGCTGATGGATCAACTCACAACGTTGTTCAAGGATATGTGGCTTCGAGGAGAAGTCACTTGTGGACTTCATGCATGCGGCAGTCGTTCATCTCTATCAGTTGGAAGGAAACCAGCAACTCTGTGAAACCACAGGGGAATCTCGCTTCTCAACACCAGCATGAAGATATTCGTTCACATCCTCCTTAACCGTCCAAACGGCCATGTTGAACAGGGACTTCTACCGAAAGGCAGTGTGGACTCCGATGCCACCACTAAATCGGCAACATCAACTTCGCTGACCGCCAGCTTCAAGAGAATGGCGAGGAAGCGCGGACCTACCTCTACAATATCTTCGCGGGCTTGACGAAAGCCTTCGACACAATGAATCTCGGCGATCTGTAGAGAATCATGAGAAATTCGGCTGTCCTCAGCGACTCACGCATACGGTGTGGCAGCTCCACTACACGATGATGGCTCATGCCATAGACAACCGGGCCGTCCCAGAAGCATTCGCAGTAACCAACGGAGTGAAGCAAGGATGCGTACTCCCCACCCCCACCATGTTCATTCTCATGTTTCCTACCATGCTGATGAACGCTCACCCTAATGGGTGCCCCGGGATCCGCATTGCGCACAGCACACACGGACATCTTCTCAACAGCTGGCGCATACGCACCCGACGCGCCACTACACGACCACCGTCTACGATCTGCTCTTCGCTGACCATTGCATGCTTAACGCCGTGACAGACCCTACTATGCAACAGAGCACCGACCTCTCTGAACCCGGCTGCGCCAACTTCGTACTCACCATCAAAACGGACAAAACGGCAGTCATGCGCCAATTGCTACCCAATGCCGCAGACAGTGCCCTTGTTTCCACGTCAACGACATCGAACTTAAAACCGTGGACAACTTTGCCTACTTAACCAGGACACTCTCTCACTGAGTTAAAATCGAAGACGAAGTGGCCCACCAGACTAATCGCATCTGCCTACACTGTTTACTTGCATTCATACATCGCACGGGTCTATTTGGTCAAAACGTACCCATAATGAAGCTATTCACACCGTATCGACACATAACGCACTTTGCACATCCACTACCCAGCCTATCTCCAGCCCAATCAACTTCCTGTTGAGCAGCATTACAACGACAACCGAACCAACCTCCCCCAACGTAGCTTGATCACATTGCCATCGCACGCTTGCCTCGCGCATCGGTTCGGTCGGTCACTTGCGGACTCACCGCACAAAGGATGGCGAACCTGTACCTGGGACACCGACATACGTCATCGCCTCAATCTTCCGCACTGTCCTCGCACATTCACTCACCGTGAGGGTCTATTAGGCCACATGCGCCCCCATAAAGAACATCGCCGGCTATACCATACCACCATATTTCCCTTCACCAGTACCTACAACACACAGGACCACGCCCAGCATCACACAACGCAAGCACGTAATTGACGCCTCTCAAGCGGAAAGTGCGTGGCTACTCCGCCGCATATGTGATCCGAGCCAGATAATAGCCCGGGGCGCTATGCGCCATGGCTTTAAAGGTTGTACAGTGACGATGGAGTCCAGACCTCACAGTTAGCCCACTGGGTTTGCGAGGAGTGGTCGACTAATGGGCTGAAAGACGGGCTGCAATGCCTCCATCTAAAATTGACCTCTAGCACTCTCACGTATGTGAGGTCCCTGCTGCTCATCCATTCTTTTTGAAATCCTGGTGCCTGTGGGGACCAGGTCGTGCATGCGGCGCGTGCAGACGAGGACACTAGCGCGCCCATTGCCCGCACCAGACAACTGATCGGCTCGAACAGGGGCCTGGAAGTAGGCATAAAGGGTGAAGTCGACGTCTCAGGGCACTTTCCTCATTACAAACAATCTGAAGCTATCATGGTGCGCTAAAAGCCGTGGCTTGGAAGGTTGCCAACAGGTGATTCGGCTTTGACTTGGTAGCCAGCTCACTGTGTATTTGTGTGGAGTGGCCAACTGGCGGACTACGAGTCAGACTGAAACGTCTCCTTCTTAATGTGACCTCTATGACCTTCTCACCTAGCGGGATCCGAGCCCACATATCTCCTCCTGTTGTGTAACATCCTGGTCAGTATACACCGTGGGCCAGGGGATGTGGTGGTACGCCTAGATGCGGGTCTTCACCGTGTCAGCCACCTGCGCCCTCTTCTGCCTCCAGTCTTCTTGGTTCTGTCGCTCTGACATTGGACTTAGGTTGGGAAGGAGAAAGCGCGGTGCATTCAGCGCAAGTCTACTATCACTATAAACTAACTCAGCTGTAAGTTATTTTCCTGCTCCCACCCTGCTCTGGGGAACACGTTGGACATTGTCGACAATGGGGGTCGAACTGTCATACGATCTTCGTCTACTGGAGACCGCGTATTCCTCTATGATGCAAAGGTGTCATAGAGGGCCTGTGGCGGTCAAGTTCAGCCACATCTGGTGATTGCGCGTCGATCACGTCGAGGTCGCCAATTTGCGTCGGTCAAGGATGTGAGATCAACTTAAACCACGCACAATAAGTTCGTTTCGTCTAATGTCAGAACTCAGAGAGCTGGGGGGACTAGTTTATTCGGCATACAGGGCAGATTGCCGTAAGTTGGTTGTTTGCTTGCAACAGAGATAAGCGTCCGTTAACGGAGAGCGTCAGTTGCGGTTTGTAGTTTACGCGAGGGTGAAAGTCTGTGTCAGTAGGTGGGGATGACTGGTTGAGTGCTCGTCATGAGTTTGGACGGATTAGGTGAGGATTAGGGGGAAGCATAATTACAGGGGCTCACCGGTATCAAGCCAGGTCGTCCGACGCGCGTGAGGTGATAATAGTTTGTGAGAGCAGTCGGGAGTCACTGCAGCTGGACAGGATGGGCCCCAGTTCTAGCCCGCGGGGGTGGTCGTGTGTGCGCAGCCTGGCAACGATTGTCGCGGCCATCGACAGACAAAACAGAGCCGGAGAAAAGGGGGACTGGAGCGGCTGCTACAGGCCCAAGCAATCCTACAGCGCGTAGAAGCCATGTTGTACATCTCGTACGCGTCATTAATAAACGGACGGATAAAGTGGTACTTACATGTATACTTCCCACAAAATATGTTGGGATTCAAAATTAAATCGAAAAAAACAACGAAAAAAATCATGCTATGTAAGTAGCCGTTGTTTAACGTGTGATTTTTGCAGGCGCGCATCCGAAAGCAGGCATCACGAGAGTTTGCAGCATGATAATTAGTACTACAACTTCAACGTAACCCTTCCAGTCTCAACTAAAATTTCGTGGGATACGTCAGGTACTGTAACTTTGGAAAGCCCTATAGCCAAGACTGCCCTCTTCGCTGGCTGAAAGCAGCAGAGGTGAATTGTGGGCGTCTATTGCACGAATGTTTGCGCAGACCCTCAAAAGCAGGGATAAAGGAGCGGTACGGACTGCTTTCTGACGCATTCTGAGTGAAACGCCGGAGGGAATGTCAGCAGATGATGTGGCATGTTCTGAGGAAAATAACTAAGGAAACGCGACCGACCGCAGAGAAAACAACTGCCGCCTGCTCAGCAAGGCAAAGAAGGCCGAAGGTTCAAATGGGCTCCCGAAGCAACCCTTCGAAACGAAGACCCGAAAGTAGAGAATTCTACCTCCAACCCCATGGAGAAATTGAGGGCTGTTATCCGCAACACACGGCCAAACAAAGCGACGGGGCCTGAAATGAAGCGTCCTGCATCTCCTCGGTAATTCCCAGAATTCACAAGCCGATGCCGATTCCTAGAAGCAGGTCCACGGCTCTTCAAGGACATGTCTGTTCTCCATACCGGGTACTAATACAAAGCCGATGCTCTAGACCCACAGACTGAGCCTATACCTATGGGGACATATATTGCTGTATATACAAGAGCAAGGAAGCGATAGAGATTGAGAGGAAAGAATCTCATAGTGGGCACGCGAGATTGGCAATAGCATCAGCTAACACTGTACTGAGCTGACATGATAGTCGATTATGATTGGTTTTCAAGGTGGGGGACGGAAAGTTGGCGGGAATAACCTCATCGCAGGCTCCACCAAACGGCGGAGGCGGCGATGAGGAGGAGCCTGCTGCGGTATCGCCGACACTTTCATGTAAAGTTGTTTTCATGTCAAACAGACCACGGAAGGGGCCTCGCGGCGAGGAACGGCAAGAGGCAACGGGCATTGCCGTGGGACGCAGACGGCCTGAGGGTTGGTGCGACAGCGAGGGAGAGTGGAAGCGAGGATGATAAAAGCGGCGGTTACCAATATCAGGACAAGTCGTTAACGACGGTCCCTCTGTCCTCATTATCATCCTCATAATCCTCCTTGCCATCGTCCCCATCATGATTGAGGATATTTGCAGAGTAGTTGTGAAGCGAAGCAGGACATTTGCACGCGTTCCGCGAACGAAGGGGCAGAAGGGGGAGGGGGACGTGAAAGGAGAGTCAAAATCCATGGGACTGTCGCCTGCGTGGCGAACGGGTGAGAAGGATGCGCTGAAGAAAATGTCCGAAGGCGGAGAGTAGGCGGACAGGAAGGCGGAACCTCCGCTGCTGTCCAGAGGTGGATCTTTCTCAAGACTGCGGAGAGACGACGTTTTCGTGAGGAGGCTGAGGGGACATTGGCAGAGTGCTTTTCTGCACACCGTTTCACCGGGCTATCAAGCTCGTCAGCGGAGAAGCCCAAAAGGGTCTTGAGGTCACAGATGAACTTAGAGACGAAGCGTTTCCCATGCACATTGGAAATCATGTCGCCGTCGTAGCAGTAGCGCACAGCAGGAGACAGTTTCTCGTTGTTCATGGTTGGTTTGTCTTTACGTTGGCCCCACATGTAAGCCACCTGCTCTGGATTGTTTAGTTTGTACTCGCTATCTTCACTGACCAAGTGGATGGCATTTCTATGATGCCAGTCAGTGAGGAGCTCAAGAAGGAACTGCCAGAGTTCGATCTGTCCAGCGGCGGCGGCGGCGGCGGCAGCTGCTACGGTTGTATTGTTGCAGTTGTTGGGGAATCCAGCGAAGCCGAGAGCAGTCAAAGACTGAAACGGAATGAGGAAAGTATTATTAATGACGACGATGGTACCAAGTGGCCCATTTCTAACAAATCCGCACAAAGGGCAAGAACAGTCAGTGCAGATTTTCCCAGCATTGCAATACACGTACATTAATCAGATTGGTCTAGCAGAGACAAATGACTTTACCCTGCAGTGATGGGGACCGGAAACGGACAACCGCCGAAATGCGACAAAGACGAGGAGTGGAGAAAAACAACCGACAAATATTCGAATCAGGCAGTGGACAAGCAAATGAGTAAACAGAAATAAAATGTACACGGCAAACAGATCAACGCACCCCCACCACCACCATCATCAGCAGCACTGCAAAACTTTAACTCTAATAGTGTCTGGTCACCAGGCTACGTCTTTTAGGAATGGAACGTAAGGCGCTAGAAAGGGTGTACACCGATTTGACTGGCGGGACAGAGAACTCGGTAAGTTAAAAACAACTGCTGCTTTTCAGTGTCCCCTGCCGTCGTCAGCTCAGCCTTCGACAATAGTTAACCCACAAGACAGGCGCTGGCACAAACGGTTGCAGAACGGCAGTGGCAACGGTGAGGTCTTCTGACCGCATTCGTCACGTACAGTTAAGTTGCATAGGGAACACGATCAGGTAGCATAGGAAATGTCGGGAGGGAAGGGGGTGGGAAGTTGACAAACTGCAGAGCGGGCAAGAGTGAGAGGAATGAAATGGAAATATGCGTTTATATATGCATATAAGAGGCTTGAGGCATCGATTAAGAACTGAGATATAGACAGAGAGGATGAAAAAAACACTGAACGAAGGGAATTAAGGAATTAAGACCGAGACTTACAGAAAGGGAGTGGAATGCAGGATCATGGGGGAAGTTTGCAGTCGACGTAAAAGAGACGGAGAAGACGATCCCGAAGTTGCCAGAGTTGTTATTACCGTCACCGTCACCACCACCGCTACCGCCACTACCACCGTTACTGTTACCACTCACGGTGGTGAAGGGCGGGTAGATGAGATCCACGAAGAAGTGGCGAGGATCGGAAGAGGAACCACTACTTCCACTACAGACAACACCGCCGTTTCTGACACCCAGGCTGCCAGGCAAGGTCAAACTGGGCGGAGAAGTGTGCGAATAGAGGTCAGTGTGGTTAGCAAGGTCGCTGTTGGTGAGGAAATCAGTGCTAGCGGCGCCAGGTCCGATCGGTCGGAGACCATTCAGTCGAAGATTGCTGGAGAGGGGGAGGGCGCGAAGAAAATGCCGCCTGCACCCAGGCCTTCGGTTGAACCCACGAAAAGAAAAAATGGGAGGCTGTGTTCGTAACCACTGCGTCCCCACCAGCCCGAATATATGCAATCCAAACCAGCGGAGGTTTTGCAGGTCCCACATCACACACCAGCACTCCGTGACGGACTGGTAGTCATAACGGCAGATAAGACTGCCACCATGAACGTCGCTGCGTCGCGATAGGTTAAAATGTATCAGCCAGAGAATAGTGAGAGGAGGTCGAGAGGTAGGATTGGTCCCACTTCGAGGCCTTTATCCGGTCTGAAAACAGTGACAGGTCTTGACTTATGCTTTCGGGTTCTTCCACGGTCTAAGACAGTGTGTTTGTTGAGAGGCCCTGTTGTGAATGATTATCGGAAAAGAAGCATCCCTCATGGCTTATTTACTGCGCACAGTCCTGGTTCTAAGCTGGATTAACTAACTTACCTTTAGCAAGAGAATGGACTAGTCCTCGAACAAACTGTTTCAAAGGAGCTGTTTCAGCTCTACATCAGCGTTGTATGGAAGGGGGAGGCGTGTCTATGATGTGGGCATCCGGGCACAATATGAGTACCCACATGGGAATCACACGAAAGCACAGACGACAGTGATGACTGTCCAAGTGTGGATTAAGGAATGAAAGTTGGGTACTTGAACAGCGTTTCCTGCCCGATGGATAGATGAAAGATGTCTTTACCTCCCCTCCAACGTTTGAAAGGTAAAGACAGACTACCGTGCATGCATTAATCGGCATATTGATGTTGATGCCATGTAGAAATTTCTCAAGTACAGACGGAAGCTATTCCAGCTAATGCCGAGGGGAGACGAAACTATTTTATAAAGAAGATGAAGATCCGATCTCTGCGACAGTGGGTTTATTAGTCTGAGCTTTCGGTCTCGTACAGGAGGCCATCGTCAGAGACTGTGAGAAGGCAACATCAAATGAGCGGTTTTTGTAGTCACGCCATGAAGGGGGGGGGAGAGATATGAGTGCAGCGGGTGGTATTCTCGATAAGTTGCGTCCCACGCCGTCTCACGGTGGCGTGACTGTGTGCACCCTTGGCTGGAAATTGGGTCTCGCCCCTTGGCCGCGGGAACGGAGCGCGTGATAGCAGGGGGGTATTTCAACGTGCCTGTTGATAGAGTTGGTGCCAGACACCCAGGCCTCTAACAGTTCACGTCCTGTCTTATTGCTGGCCCGCGCCACTATCCGCATGCTCGCAAAGTTGAATTCGTGGTCTTCCTCCAGGGTGTGAGTGGCGATCTGAGACAACGGGTCGCCTCTCCGGACCGCGCGTTTGTGCTCCGTTATTCATGAGCTAAGTCGTCGTCCGGTTTGTCCTGTGTAGTGGCGAGGGCAGTCCCGACATGGGATCTGATAGACGACGCCCGATTGTTCACCAACGTCTAGGCGATCATACGAGCAGATCAAAGGAACGCCGATGGGTTCGCCAATATCCAGCCTGGTTGCAGAACTAGTCCTACAGGAACTGGAAAAAGTCGCCTTCGACCACTATGAACCTGCATTTTGGCGCCGGTACGTGGACGACACGTTCGTCATAATTGAAAGGAGCAGACTGGGCGACTTCCAAGACCTGCTCAACGGCATCTTCCCAGACATTCAGTTCACAAGGGAAGAAGAGCATGCCGAACAGCTGCCTTTCCTTGACGTTCTCATCACACGCACACCCAACGGCGAACTCAACACCACGGTGTACAGAAAGGCGACTAACACGACTCAGATTCTCAACTACCACAGTAACCACCCAATGGCTCATAAACGCAGCTGTGTTAGGACACTCTTCCAGAGGGTAAAAACGCACTGCAGTGAACCAGAGGGACGAGTACGAGAACTTCGGCATCTTCGGGACCAACTGGCAAGGAATGGATACCCGAACAGCTTCGTCAGCCGCTGCCTCCGCACGCGCCCACGGCGAAAAAACGGAGGAGAGCCGCCAACACTCTGGCACCCTCTGCCATATATAAAGAACGTATCCGAAGCGATGGAACGTATTGCTGGAGAGCTCGGCGTGGGTATCGCTCACCGTCCGACAGCGACCATGCGCAGCAAAATCATGCAAGTGAAGGATCGCCTAGACGTGGGTGAACAATCGGGCGTCGTCTATCAGATCCCATGTCGGGACTGCCCTCGCCTAGCTCACGAATAACGGAGCACAAACGCGCGGTCCGGAGAGGCGACCCGTTGTCTCAGATCGCCACTCACACCCTGGAGGAAGGCCACGAATTCAACTTTGCGAGCATGCGGATAGTGGCGCGGGCCAGCAATAAGACAGGACGTGAACTGTTAGAGGCCTGGGTGTCTGGCACCAACTCTATCAACAGGCACGTTGAAATACCCCCCTGCTATCACGCGCTCCGTTCCCGCGGCCAAGGGGCGAGACCCAATTTCCAGCCAAGGGTGCACACAGTCACGCCACCGTGAGACGGCGTGGGACGCAACTTATCGAGAATACCACCCGCTGCACTCATATCTCTCCCCCCCCTTCATGGCGTGACTACAAAAACCGCTCATTTGATGTTGCCTTCTCACAGTCTCTGACGATGGCCTCCTGTACGAGACCGAAAGCTCAGACTAATAAACCCACTGTCGCAGAGATCGGATCTTCATCGTCTTTACAACAAGAACCTGGGATTCGCATATTCGCTTACATCCGTGAAACTATTTTATTTTCTAAGAATATAAAATAAAAGAGTGTAATGTTCTATGTCATTGGAATTACCAGTGAATGAAGTTTTAACCGAAATTCCAAAATGCGTTTCCGATCAAGAATGATTACTTGGGTTGGGCTGTGATACTGATTAACTCGCGACGTACTTCCGTGATGTTTCGGACTCGCCAGGATGTTGGGTTTTGAATACGCTTCTTTTCGGCCTCATGCAAAAACTCCACATGGTAAAAAAACGACTACTGATGTAGTCTGCATTTTCATAAATTTTATAAATTTAAGTTTTTGTAGCAAATCATGTCGGCACTCTTCGGTTCTAAAATGTTTCGATGTATGAGATTTTTTAAGACAGTGGAATGTCCATCGTACCTGTCCGTGTACTAATGCTCCCCGTAAAGTAAATGACATAGTGAGCATCCATGGCGAAATTTTATGAACTCTATATGATTTCTTCTTAAGGACATAAAGGAATATATGATTCTTCTTACGCGGAAGGCATGCCCCTTGTAGACTGAAATCGCCAAAAGCCAATACAACAGCTGATCAGGCTCAAAATTATTCGGGGATTGGGAAATTTTATCAAAGCTTAAGTATACTCTTTCTTCGAGTGTGAAAGGTAAAGACGACGTCATTTGCTACCAAATAAGTAAAAACTTTCAGCCACCTTCTCAAACCGCCCGGAGTTGGAGATGCACACAAACCGGAGGCAGCCATCTGATGCCAAGTCATGGGGTCGTAAGACCTAATGTCACGGCAGTAAACGTACGGAGTCGGTTACCGGATCTGGCGCAGTTGTGGGCAAAACAAATTCGTCAGAGGAACTGGGGGATTACTCCGAACGCTAATGGCCGAAAATGCAGCAGCGGTGGGAAGGATGACGCTAGCTCTCAAATCGTGACTCTAGTTTGACGAGGCCGAAATTCCCACAGAAATCGATAACCACGTGAGATGCGAACTGCATGAGTCATGCTTCACCGGCCCGCATTCAGTTAACAAGCACAATGACCTTCCGCCTCCATATTTTGTGCTGCGATTTTGCCTGGGCCAAATAATTAATCACCAGGACAGGGCTCGCACGATCAACAGTTCCGGTGACAGTAAGCCAAACTTCCGGGTAGTCGTCAAGTAAAAAATTAACAACGATGAGAAATTCACGGCAATCAACGGCTCAGGTACGGACAGACAAGCAATTATCGCAACAAATACGAACCCCAGCAATGAACGCGAGTGTTGCTAAGCATTTTAAGCATGTGTTTGTCAAGCATCTGCGTCCTATGAATACTGTCTCGACTACCCTTTTCTGTGACTGTCCCTGGTGACGGGTTCGATTGAGAATCCGAAACGTTAAGCTGATAAATCTCTTGTCCCAGCGGTCGCACCTTCTTCTGAACCGTCTGCCTAGTTAAAGAGACTGGGTTATCTACTTTCAGTTAGCAAGTAACGATGCTATCTTCATATATTTGTGAGAAAATGGGAAGCAATCGAGATTTGCTCATAATGACGACGACACCCAGAGGCAATTTGTCGCACTAGCGGCATAGTGTCGTGTTGCTTCCAAGATGTCCACAGCAACAAATGTAATATACAGGACATTACTTTTTTGAGTTCCTCTGCCAGGAGTCTCCCTTTCCTTCATAATCTATTGTCAAATTAAATTTCTTCCGTCGCCACCTAAGGGTAAGATGCAGTTGAGTCGCCAACTGTGTTTACGGCCTCATCGTAGGAAGTCTACTTAGGCCTGCTGGGTCTTTTATGTCCGGAATGATTCCATTTTAACGAAAAAAGACATTTTTCTTATCTGGCGTGACGATACTCTCCATAATATCACTAGCGAACTTATTTCAGCAGTTTATTCTGTCCACTTGGACAGGATGTGCTCTCGAAGTTAGGGTGCGGTCAATGGCAAAAATTCACGCACATTAAGCTGTCATTTTTTTACAAAATATAGTTTATGCAGGCCGTTGACATGAAACTCATTCAAAAGCCGATATCCGGACGCGACTGGAACATCTTAACATTATAGTACATTGTAACAGATGTTACAACCCTAGTAAAGTAGTCTTTTGAAATTGAATCAAGTTTCGGAATTTCAGTCAACATTTAATGAGATGGCATATTGAAGTATGTCGGATGTTCCACCAGGACTCTGATTGGAAGTCCAAGACAGAACACGACGTGCACATTTTCGTCATACATTCAAACCGCAGGACAACACTTCAGTGGGAATAGATATACCGCTTAACGACCGACAGGGTCGCAGGCGTTTGACTCTATTTTCCAGTTCAAAGCCCAGGTTCACGTGGGTCGCGGGTCCAACTGTGTACAGTAGGTGGGCGAACTCATAAAATGTCAATCGACATTTCGAAAAGCGTTTGCGATCTGAGAAGATTAATTAAGTGGATTTGTGAAACTAATCATCATGCAGCATAACCCTATATTAGATCAGTTACCTCAGGGTACTGGTTTTCGAACGAACTTCTCTCTGGCTGCATGCAAAAACAAAACTCTGCAAAAAATGGCTACTTAACTGGCATGCATTTTTCTCATTGATTTTCGATGCCCATAAAAGTCCAATTATATTTCGTGGAAAACATGCATAAAAATATTCATTCTTTTGCTTATTTGGTAGAAAATTACGTCTTCTTCCGATTTTATCCTCGAAGGAAGGGTATAATATTGCTTTAAAAAACTTTCTAATTGTGTGATTTTTTAATACCGTGAAACGGACGTTCATAAAACGTCATGTCTCTGCATTTACCAATGTGGCTTGAAAAATTAGCAATATGGCTCAAATTTACTGTTAAATTTTTTGAGCGCCATACGGTTTCCTGTTAATACCGTAGAGAAATTTATGATACTCCGAAAGAGGAAAATATACGGGTATGTAGTTTGTAAACCCTGAATGCAGGGGTAACGGCAGGCCGGGCTCGAAATTATTCGGGAATTAAAAAAGTCTTCGAAAACAGAATCATGCCCTTCCTTCGAGTATACAATTAATAGTAGACGTAACTGTCTACCAATGGGCAAAATAGTAAATATTTTTATGCGTGTCATCCATGAAATATAAATGGACTTTTAGGGGTATCGGAGATCAATGAGAAAAATGCATGCTACTTAAGTAGCCATTTTTTTTACAGAGTGTAGTTTTTGCATGCAGCCGGAGAGAGATTTGTTCGAAAGCCAACACCCTGAGGTAACTGAATTATTATAGAATTATGCTGTATGATGATTAGTTTTACAACCCCAACTATTCAAAAGGAAAAAGCTTTACGGAATTTCGATTGACATTTCATGAGTTAGCTCACCTACTGCACATACACGGCGAACGGGCTCATTGGGTGATATCAGACTTATAACAATGTCGTAAGATCGAGCTTCATCAGCGTGTCTCTAGAAGTCAGTCTCAATCTAGACAGATCATCTCTTCCTCATGCTGGTGTGCCTGGAGTTATATGGACGGAGCCAGTTGTCATGAGACCCCAATCTGATCTGGGAGCACCAATCCCAGTACGAATATGTACCCCAGCTGACGCTGCTGACGTTGCTTTGGCTACATTATTTTATGTGCAAACCTCCATACTCTGTTGCTTGAACCATGAGCCAATAGCATGTCGTGTCGTGTGAATGACGCAATCACGATTTTGGTTGGCGCTGCCACGCGTAATGCAGCAACCCAATATTATATTGTGAATAAGGCAGGCAAAGTGCTCCACTACAGGCGGTAGGCATGCAAGTGCGATAACAATCGGTTGAGCTAATAGTAATAACAAAAGCTTTTTGCGTTTGGCAAACTTGACTGCTGCATTTTTGATTCTCAGCCCTTCAACTGAGTACAACCGGTCCGAACGAACGATGAGAAAATCTTAAGCAAACATACTTCAGGCGCATTAAATTGACGGAGATTCCAAATATGATAAAGGGTTTCTGACCAGCGACCGACTCTTATTGAAGAAGCCGCCTCCAACAACAACAAAAAACCATCCACTGCGAATCGTGGGCACACTCCCTCATGGGAACGAGAATCTACTGCGCAGGGCTCTACTAGTAATCGCGAAAGGCTTATTGGTACGTGGATTCACGCCAGCGGTTTCAATATTCGTTTTAGAAAATCGTCGCATATTTAGTTCTGTGCTGTACGCACTTCTAAAGCATGGCGTAGTTTGAAACTATAAAGGTCAGGACAGTGTCTCCCGATAGATAAATAACGAAGTCACAGGAAAGTAATCTGGACAGTGTGACGTCTTCAGCCTGGCGAAGAAAGGATGAGTCATCATGGCATTTCGAAAGGCAGGTTTTATTATTGACGGTTAGCAATTATTTCTACCAACTATTCTTTTGCGCGAACGAACCATCCAACTGAAACTCCACTGAGATCATAGAGTACAGGTCTTAGCAGTTCGACCGTCGTAGGTGACGATAAATACCGCGTGACCATCACCGAAGTCTTGTACATGATTTAATTTATAGAGAAACTGACTTGCGCAGTACCAACCAAATTTTCCCCTCCTTCGCTCACCTAAAGTAGGTGGGCTAACTCATGAAATTGTCAACTGAAATTCCGAAATGCGTTTTCGCTTCGCAAAGATTGATTAAGTAGGGTTCTAAAACTGGTTAGCCTGCAACATAATTTCAAACGAAATTCACTGCGACTGTATGCAAAACCTACACTCTGAAAAAAATGACTACTTGAGTAGCATGAATTAATCTCATTGATTTTCGATGCCCTTAAAAATCCAATTATATTTCACGGAAGACATGCATAACAATATTCATTCTTTCACGCATTCGGTAGATAACTACGTCTTCTAATTTTATGCTCGAAGGGGGGACATAATTCGGTTTTGAAAAAGTTTCTAATTGCGGGAATTTTAAATACCGTGAAATGGCTGTTAATAAAGCGTCATCTCTCTACAGTTACCAATGTAGCTTGTAAAGTTAACAATATGGATCAAATCCTTTGCTAAATTTTATGAACCCCACATGTTCTCCTATTAATATCGTAGAGAAATGCATGGTTTTCCGCCCGCGGAAAATAAACGGCTGGTAGTTTGGAAACCCTGAATCTAAGTGTAGTGGCAAGACAAGTCCAACTTATTTGGGAATTGGAAATGTTTTTGAAAATCGAATTATACGTTGCCTTTGACAATGAAATGCAAAGAAGATGTAGTCATCTGCCGAATGAGCAAAAGAATAAGTATTTTTATTCATGTTTCCATGAAATATAATTGAACTTTTAGGGGTATAGAAAATTAATGAGAAAAATGCATACTACTGAAGTAACCATTTTTTTACAGAGTGTAGTTTTTACATGCAGCCGGGGAGAGATTCGTTCGAAAGCCAGCACCCTAGGGTAACTGAATTACTATAGAATTAAGCTGCATGATTACTAGTTTTACAACCCCACTTAATTGATCTTTTAAAAATGAAAACGATTTTCGAAATTTCGATTGACATTTCATGAGTTGGCCCACTTACTAGAGCTACGGTGGTAAGACAATGTCAAGACAACCGCAAGTGGGTACGAGCGTAGCCGTTGACAGATCTAAGCAGCTCGTCTGCGCGTGCCACATCCACGACCTGGTACCTGCAGAAAGTACTAGGTTTTCGCGATGGCGGCTCAGATCTCAGGTGGGTAAGAGTGCCGAAAGGGCCAAATTGCGGTCTGACTCTCAGTTGTCCAGTCATGCCAAAGTACTCCCCTGAAGGTCGACTTATCCCATCAGTTGACAATCTTCCAAGCCACGAATCATAGCGCGTCAAGTTTATGATAATGGAAAAGGCGTTGATTTGTCGTGGATATGTCGCGGTGCCCGGTTACGACACCCTTGCAAGAGTGGTAGGTAGCACGATGAAAATGATAACTGGTACTCACGATCATTAACTGGCACCCAAATCTCATCTGTGTCACCCAGGTAACCGCGTCGACCGGCGGGTTAAAACAGATGGGGATATTCAATGCTGTATGCGATCCCACACCCGGTAAATCTATTCCCATCCCCAGGTCTCGGCCTCCCGCCCTTCCCCCTTTCACCTCGAAAATTCCTATGGAGAGGGCAAAATGAAATCTCCTGGGAGGTTCGGTCTAACTCGCATCGCTCTTCACTAAACAAGGTCGTGATCCATAGTGGATTTACGCGACTTTCTGGGATGTCTAGGCGGCAACATTCCGGGGTAGCACTGCCTACCCCATCGCAGGAGATGGGCTTGGAAAAGGTACCTTAAACAAATGCTGGGATCACGTCATCAGCACTTCATATGATCCATGATTGTTGACGGCAGTGAAACAGGTGTCTGCGTCTGGCCTGTCGCACTCCTAGTGAGCTGCTTACGTATTATACGTGGTAATTGTCCTAAGGTACAACGCTCTTTGTCGCCAGTAGCAAGCTGGTGGGCGGACAGAATGGGATCGAGTAAGATCCTAACCACAACAGTGAGGGTCGCACTGCTCAGACAACACAAGTTACCAAATAGGTATTAAGTATTACTTCAGACCTTTACAAAAATAGGTAACCCAGAGATTTCGTAAGCCGCTGTATGAGACAGTGGGAATTAAAAGAAAAAATACATCAGTTTGTTCCAATTAAGCACCCAAACAGAAAACCTGGAGAAGGCTTGCGTACGTGTTCTGAACTCGTTGAAAGACACCTGAGGAAGCATCAACTACAAGTGGCGCGCAAACCAAAAACCACACTATGCAACCAGCTCGTACACCCTAAGCATAGGATTAGTTATTTCGATAAGAGAGAGGTCGCCTACAAGATACCGTGTGACACCTGTAATGCGGTATACTGTGGTCAAACAGGAAAGCTGGCCTATTTGCGCATACACGAACATCAACTGACCGTGAGGAGGCGAGACAATTCGTCTCAACTGGTTATACACACACTGGAATATGGCCATAAATTTCTTTGGCACCAAACGCGCACTTCCGGTGTCTGTCCATCTAAAAAATGCCGTAAATTTTTAGAAGCCATTTATTTCAATTAATCATGAATTGGACGACACATTGAACTTGACACCGTTTACAATGATCTCAGGGAAAGATGGGAGAGCTCACAACCATTCAACGCGAGATGTCAACTAAGGCCATGAATAACTGACAGAAATTAAAAGACAGCATCGATGTTATGACACTTACTAATGTTGACTGTTTTACCTGTTTACCATATGTCCGAAGACAACCTGGTGAACCAGTGTCGAAACTTTACGGAATAGGGTTTGTTGCATTTCACAGTGACCGCCGGCCGGGCTCGAGAAAGAGCCCCAAGATGCAACGGGACATCTGAGTTCAGCAATGAAATCGGTGTGCGCCTTTCTGCCATTGTTAATATACCCTATCGCAACCGACAGGACATCGAGCCTGTGTTTCAATGGTTGGCGCGTTGGACTTCTACCCGACAGGTCGCGAGTTCCAGCCTCGGGCGCTGCATACCTCGGGGTTGGTTGTGGCTGGCTGATGATGACACTGCACAGTATCGCCTGCCCGGACACGCTAATATCACTGATTGCCGCGATTGCATTTCAGGCCTTGACGACTAGCGTGTTACCTACCACCTGTACTGTCCCCTTTCTCTGTTGCTGACACCAGGTTCGTTCATGCATTCCAAACGCCAGAGATCAAGTACCCGTCGTCCCAACTCTACCCGTGAGCCATTTAGTCACGCCCCATCCGTCCCCATTGGAAATATTCGGCCAAATTGACCTCGATGGACCTTAGGCTGCCTGTAGGGAAGGGTTGGGCAATATGTTTTTGTCCAGAGACGCAAGCAGGAAGCAACGCGGACGGTTGCATCGTGACGGCCAATCGGTGCTTGAGAAACGATGCAGTCAAAGACAGCAGACTCCAATGACCAGAAGCAGAGTAGATTTGCGACATCACAAAATATCACAACGTGATTAACTTCGGAGCAAGGGTGAGCCGTGTGGTACGCCAGCCCTCCATCTCTCTCATCCATCCGTCGAGACATCACGGTCTAGTTATTCAGAATCAGTGCGAGAGTATGCCGACCCGTGTTAACGACAGTACCACAGTAAAGCCGAAATTATTATTTACTTCAGTCAGATATTGCCTGGCCTAGTGAGCCAAATAGGTCACCGGTTGCATATTCCACAGAAAGAAAATTCCTGACTGATCCCCTCGATGACTGGCGGATTTTAAAGTACTGATGTTGCTGTTGACTGATTGGTTGGATCTCATCCAATCAGTGCATCCCTGGCTTCATTTGCTGGCCGAGGAGAGTTCCCGATCTAGCCCTTCCTGTAAATTGTATGGAGTAGGTTGTAAGCTTACATGTTTGGCTAAAAAAGATTTCGGAAAAGCGCACGCTTATAAAACTGTCATGTTTACTAGCTGAAAGAATTTTTCTCTTCACAAGACACAAATAACGCAGTCAGGGGACACCGTTTAAATAACAAATAAGGTGTATATAACATAAAAAGTAATCCATCTATGAGTGGAAAGAGTAAGAGTCGTGTGTGTGTGTGGTAAATCACAGTTTGAGGCCTGGGAATTGTGTATGCTTGAAAGACTGAAGTCAGGGTGATAAGGCCAAAGGTGGAGTGAGAGTGAACAAGATCTAGGTGAAACGTGTCTGTTCACAGCAGTGGTTGTACCGTTGAGCGTGCGTCAAACTGCTGACCTGAGTTCGACAATTCCGACCGTAGTAGCAGTTGGGTCGATGCGGCCAGTTCTGACTAACTGCGGCCTGGGGCAGGTTAAGACGCCAGGCGTACACGAGTCTGCTGAGACAGGACCTACGGCAAGCCCTGCACATCTTGCTCGTCAAATCTACCGTGGCAAGGGAGTCCTCATTCAGTCCGTCGTTGAATCGGTGAGAAGTCAGCGTGGGTAGGTTCTGCAGCAGGATCGCCAGGAAGTCCTGATGTGCGATGTTCTGTCGCGCCAGGTAGGCCTGTTAAACAGTCGTTTATCAACACATCAATGTCATACGTAGTTGATGAGACATGCGCAGAAAGGTGACCACAAGACCAGTCAGTAATAAACAAAAAAATACCGCGAAGTTTAAAAACTGGGAGAAGGGGCAAACAATGGACCTTGCGAAAAGTCACGCCCACGAGTAGCCACATTGCTTACAGAGGTAGAAGAAATGGCTATACGCGAAGAGAAATTAAGTGAAGTCCGCCTTACTTACTACTTGCACTTGATACGGCTGCGATCATGCCTGATCTACCCGGCCTCGATGATGTCACGAACTGTACCTCTCCACGCGTGACGATCCGCGGCAGCAGATCTGGACAGCTCAACCCATTCCCTTAGCCAACGACGTAGACCGAATGCCGAAGGTCCAAGAACCACCACCATGTCTTGACGAACTCTGTCGAACCCGGTTTTGAACTGACCCCCTCTTCCACGCCTCCAATGGGGCAACGGTGCCGCATCGAGGGCAGTAACACTGGGCTCCTGAGATGGACGACAAAGAACGTACCCGAACCACTTCAGTCGTCTTTCTTGGATGGCCTGAGTTATCCTTGCGATGTTGTCGCAGCGAGCGCAGACTGTATCACTTGAGACGAAGTCGGTGAACTTCACTCGAAGGATGGCCCTCAAGCAGTGGTGGTCAAATACCTCCAGTTTTCGCTCGTCCTCCACGCACAAAGCCCAGCATTCACAACCGTAGTGGCGATGGAAAGGTCACATCGATTCCATAGGCATCTCCGAAGGCTTGAGAAAACCCGGCGGACGCGCCGGGTAGCCAGCAGCTAGGCTAACGGGCAACCCGTCTTCCCGGGTTTGGCACCCGGTTGCTCAAAGAGGTGAAATGAGTGTCCACTTTCACAGGCCCCCCTCCCCCCCCCTCAAACCCGGTCCTACGTCCGAGGAGCAGAGTAAGTTGTGATCTTATGTGGATTCCAATCTTTCTGGCACTCTACCAAATACTGTTGAACTATCAACTCAGGGAAGCAGCGCCCAGTAGCCCGGAAGACTGATTACGCAACTTGGCGCAGTTGCTGTGCCCAAAAAGTGGTCGTAGTACGGCGACCGATCGAAATTCCCTGTCGGAGGTGTGGACCCACTCCTCCTGGCTCGGAAAAGACATCCAGCCAATCGACATCTTCTGCACGCTTCTACTTGGGCATAAAATGAGTCATATGATCGTGTTGGCCTGATAAGCAATTACCAAAACGTGCATGCACGATCCGAAACTAATTTTCTGAATTGGCCAACGCGTGTTTTCGCTAAATCTATTGTCCCCGCACACATCAGGTATAACAAAAGTGCGACCGTCGGGCTCAACGATGTCAACCGTGTGCCCCACACAAGGAGGGGCGCAGGGAAGGTGACTTGTGCGTGAATTCGTTTATAGTGATAGCAGATCTTTGCTACATCTACCACACTCTCCCCTTAAACACCTGAACCCGGTGTCAAGATAGAATCAAGATGACCGGTTGCGGGATCGGTTGTAGTGGCTGATGAAGCTAAACAGCCCGCTTGCGTGTGCCACATACACGACCCTGCCTGCCACACAACACACCATGATTTCACAGAATGCGGGTGGGTTGCTCGGATCAAACGTGACGATAGAGTAGCAGAGGGGCCACACGGAGGAGAAGCCAACTAGCATGAATCCTACTTGCATGAGAGGTGCCGTTTCCCTGGTTCTGGTGGATAACGACAATTAGATTCGTTTGCGGTGCGTGTGTTGTCGGTGATGATGAAGTTTGGCCGGCGGCGTTTTGCCACAGGCTTTCTTTGGATGGGCATGTAGCCCAGTAGGGCCATGCGATGGATGCATTCGCGTGGGCAGTGCGGGCAGTTGACGTGGGCGTATGTTGGTGCTCTAGGCACCGGCTCGACGGGCTCTGTGGGATGGATTAGCAAGTGACCAACCAGTCCGATGTTTGACGCGCATGTGCGGTAACAGTATGGGTAGGATAGGTGGAGAGCGGCTGAGTCAATTGTGGTTGTGATGCTGCCGCTATTCGCCGCGTTGGGGGGGGGAGAGTTGCTGGGTGTGTAAAGTGTACTGGGCGAGCCGATATTGCGGTGAATTCGGCTGTGGTGTAACACGTGTGGCCAAATAAGCTCAGGTGGTAAGTGAATGTGCGTAGGCAGTGCGGACAGTGGAGGCGGATGCGACGAGTGTATTTTGGGACTTTGAAGGCCTCAGTGACCGATCAGGCCGACGTGTGAAATAAAGGTGTGATCGTAATAAAGACAGGTTGAGGTCCAGTCCACACTTCTGATGGTGCTTGACGGGGGATGGAGAGATAGTAATTGCCGTTACGGACGTTGCGGAGGGGATTAAAGCGGTAAGGGCCGACAACGTCAGCTGAGGCGTCGAGGTAAGAGGAGTGTAGTCATAGGTGGCGATTATAGTAATTTTTGTCATGGATGCGCTGAAAGTCGGTACAACGGTGACGATAGGAAGCATTTGAGGCGGCAGCAGATGGAGTTGTCGCACTGTTCTTGCGACGGGTTCGGAGGTGAACGACGGGGTTGATCCATGCGCGGAATGTTCGTTGGCAGTGTGGGCATGTTGGAGGAAGTTAGGTCTTGGATTTGTGGGTCAGAGAAGTTTGAGGCGTGCGAGCTGCTCTTTCGGCTTTGGCAGCGGCGATCCAGTTTGCTTTGTAAATTGCTATTCCTGCCTTCGCAGCTCTTTTCCAGGCCATTCGGTCCTGGTCAAGGTCCTTCTAGGTCACCAGATGGATTAGTATGTGCCTGTGAGAGTTCTTCATGGTGTCTCCTTGTAGCGTCCGTTTTGCCTTCTTTATCGACGAACACACGTAATGAAACCATCATGGAAAAGCCGCTTGGACAGACGTTCGTCATCCATCCTCGCGAGGTGGCCGCTTCAGTGCAGTTGAATTTGCATCAACGGGGCGTGAATGCTGAGGATTCCGGTTCTTCCAAGGACTACTGAAACCGACAGGGCAACGGGCTCCTGGCCCAGTGGTTAGAAACGTGGACTTTTTACTAACAGGTCGCGAGTTCGAGTCTCAGGTATTTCACAATTCGGGCTTGGGTATGACTGGCTGACGACGGCTAATAAGCCAGAAATGGCCATTCCAGTCTCCCTTGTCTTTGTCGGTAATAACATAAGGACTACAGTGTATGAAATCCTGTCTTTCCATGTCAGCTTAAGCATTCCTCGGAGGGAGTTGAGGTGGAAGTGGTTAAGTTTCTTCGCTTGTTTCTCGTCGACTGTCCAGGACCCCACTCCAAGATCACAACTTTTACATCTCCACCTTGGCAGTGGGACGCAACCATGGCGATCCCACACCGAGGCTTACAGCCGGCCGAACCTCCGGCTGACTTTGGAGATCCGGTGCACAACTTCACTGTCAATTTTGGTGCCGTCCGAATGTGCTGCCCAAATGGGTGAATTTATTCACTGTGTGGAGTTGGGTGCCGCTGGTCGTAATGCGACGGCTGGTGCATGATCACCATCCTGTCCGTGATGGTCAGTCCGAAGTTAGCACAGCCCGCGACCTTTAGCGCATGACCGTCCGAAAAGAGGAGAGCGGTTGTTGAAGTCTCGGCGGCAGGACGATAGGCCTTCAATGGGACACTGTACAATAGATGACGTGCCTCATAGAACTCGGAAATACGACTTTAGTTAGAAAGGATTGCGCAAGTGGGACCGCAATTGATCACCCTGTACCACAATCCCAAAGTACGCCAGTCACGTCAGGATAATTAGTTGCAAATTCGCAACTTTCCGATCGCCTACAAAAATCACACTCACTAAAAAGGACTGCAGCGAAAGTGTGATTATTGCTACTGATCGTCGGTGCCCATACACGTTCAAGCATACTTTATAGACGGCATGGAGAAACGCACCTTTTTAGCTCCTTGTTTTATACTTCTTATACTTTTTTGAAAAAAGGCTCTCAATACCCTGAAAACTCCATCTAGGAAAAACCGGAGTTAAAAATATTCTAATAAGAATTCTTACAGGTGCATAAAAGCTAGCAACAGATGTGGGCTACCTTGTATACTTCATAAGGAGTCATTATGCCATCTGAACTGACACTTCGGAATTTTGGTCAACATTTCATGAGATTTCGTCTATGCGTCTTTGGGCAAGAAATATTAACGGATTCACCAATTGGGTGGTAAGACAGTATTTCTCAGTCTTGACAGAGCATCCACGGGAAGGACAAAATTACCATTAGTACCAGTAACTCACCAAAACAAAGCTCGATTCGACAGGATTCCATAAAAACAGTGGGTTCGGGAGAGGTAGTTCCAAGCGAAGGTCTGTGAGTCGAAAAAATGAGATTAGAAAGAAAATTCGCCGACATTCGCGTGCAAAAGAGGAATCCAAACCCAGTTAATTTGAGGACTGCTAACGGTCGGCGGTTAAGCGAGTAAATAAAGGCATACGTCAGTCCGACGTCGCGAACGGCGATCACCGCCGTGCGCCGCACAGCGCAAAGAATGGAGGGGGGTGACTTGGGCATGAATTAATTTAATAATAGCAGGCTTGCGAAGCATCTGCCGCACTCGCTCCTCAATCTACCTCCTTGGTCCAGTGGTAATACAACGTCATGGGGACCAGAGGGTTCGGATAGAGCGGCTTAGAAAGCTACACGGCCTTGCTACGCATGTCAAGCCCGACCTAATCCGCGAGCAATGAACCGGGTTTTTACAGGAGCAAGGAGCGGCTCGGGTCACATTTCAGTGCAACCGCCATCGAAGCCACATTCAGAATGAGCCTGAATGAGTCCTGAGGACTGCGTGCGTCGTGATAGTTTTATGCGGATCAGACCTTTTTACGGTGAGAAATGGGCTGAGATGCTGTGCGAGAGGATTTCTTTGCCCTCCCATGCACCAGTCCAAGTCAGTTGGCAGGCTGATTTTGGAGTTGGGCAAAAACGGCTGGTGTGGCGTGAATGCTTCACCCAGTCGTGCCAGCGCCCCTCCAAATGCGCACAATTTGTTATGAAATGCGCCGATTCTGCACGGCCTAGTTAACGCGTATCGTAGTCTAATTTGGTACCTGTGTCTGTTTCAGTGTGGTCCGTCCTGCATTCAGGATACATCGGTGCACACCACTCTTAAGCGGCCAAATATGGCCGGTCTCAGCCAACATGACACGGGTCCGTTACTATAGAGACCGAGAGCGTCGTTCGACGATCAACTAATTCGTGGTCCACATGTCGGGTGTCGGATTGCGGTGTCACGAGCCCATGACTGCAAATGCGCCAGGTATGACCATTCCAGTGTCCGTGTCTTTGCCAGTGGAAACTTCCCAACAAGCGAAACGTCCACTGGTCGGTCGCCTTGTGCCCCAAAAACGGTCCACGTTGGACCAGCACAGCCGGCTGGATCGGAGTCCGGTAGGCACACCCATAACAAATGCCAACATTCGGGGTGCACTGGCAGGCCCGGTTGCAGGCTCACGTCACGCCAATTGGGATTCCTGCCGTACCCCCACTTTTGGTTTAAAATCCTGGTCAAGTGTTTGTTGTGGATCAGGGGTGTGGCAGCTTTTGACAACCACTGACAGGGGACGACCCTTTGAGTGTGGGATCAACTTTGCTGTGAGTGAAGTGGCCCCTGGTCGATGCGCAGCGTTACAAAGGCATCTTCGACTATCCAATAAGGGCGGTTGAGGTGGTTTGGACACGCTCTTCGTCCGGTTCACCAGGCTCAGAGTCGTATGGGAGGACGCTACACGAGAGGTACAGTAGTTGGCGTATTTTAATCGAAATTTGAATATTTGTTTACGATTAGGATGGGTTACTCAGGCGGATTTATAATGGTGAATATCGTGCAACATAATCCTAAGATATTCAGCCAATTCAGGATGCTGGCTTATGATTGAGCATTCTTCTGACCGACTGCAAAAACCATACTTGGTAAAAGTGGCTACTCAAGTTGTATGAATTCTACCGTTTGAGCTACGATGCACTTACAAATTAAAACAAACTTTATAGGAAATGCAGAAAAATACCTCTTATTGCACTCATTTTGTAGGGAACTACGTCTTATTCAAATGCTGATGTCGAAGAAGGGATACCGTTCGCTTTTAAGACGTTTTTCTAGTTTCTCCAACAATTTTGAAACTGGTCTGCCGTTGTATTTACTTGTACTTGATACGGTTGTGATCACGCTTGATCCGAAAGATACCCCTTCTTTGAATAAAAGATTCAAAGAAGACTTAAAGTGCTGCCAAATGAGGACATTTATGCGCATGTTTTCTATAAAATATAGCTGAATCTACAAAGGCATCGGGAACCAATCACGAAATCATACTACTTAAAAAGTCATCTTCGACAGAGTGTAGTTTATGCAGACGGTCGGGGAAAGCGCGTTAAAAAGCTTGCATCCATGCTTGACCGAAATATCTTGGGATTTTTCTGCATGGCAATCAGTATTACAACCGCATCTGAGTAATCTTGTCTAAAGAAAAACATATTTCTGAATTTCGGTTGGCACTTCATGTGATACGCCACCTACTGTAGCTAAGGTCGGCTGGACCAGACATGACCGAGTTTGGAGTACGACTGATTAGGAACAAACATAAGAGGGCATTTGGTACCGAGTAAATTGCCCACAGATACGACTACGCCATAATGGGGTTTACAAAGGCCTCACCTACCACGTCAGCGGACGAGTGCTAGCCAGTAAACTGGGCGGCCGGATCCCACCTGCTTGGTACGCGTTTATCTGCAATTTTAAGACTATTCCCCCACTCCAATCACGTTGTATTCTGAACGCAATGATGTGCTCTCTTGGTTGCTGTCGCGACAACGTTTCGGGCGTCGGCCAGGCGTCGCGATGACAGCTGGACCGTCGCAAGCGACGACTTCCACTGCGTGCCCCAAGGAGTGAGTGGTGGCTTGTGTTGCATCTACGCGCTCTCTGTTTCTCCACCCTCACTCACCTGGCACTGATGACGAGATAATACCAAGACGGCCGGAGGTGGGGGCGGGAGAAGTGGCTGACAAAGCCAAGCAGCCCGTCTTCGCGTGCCACACACACGACCTGGTTCCCACTGCATGTATCATATGGACGGCTGGAATCCCGCATGGGTGCTAATGCCGGTCAGGTACATAGGTAAAATCAGAGCGGGGAGTCAGTGAAGGCAGGCACGCGGTCTGTGGAACTCACCGTCAAGGGTCCCAACGCAAGATGAAGAATTGCAGAGGCAGGTGGCGGGTGGGGTGCAGAGGAGAGCACAGAAAGAACGGGCGCAAAGGCAGCAAGTAGACTGGGGCAGACCAGCGGCAATTGTGGTGTCCGGCGAAGGCATTCTGCGATTGCAGCAGGCGCAGGCAATGTGACTACGACCTGGAATAGATTGTCGTCGTTATTGTGCTCGCGGAAGTGAAACGGCACTTTTGCAGGGCAGTAATGATGGTATGACCACTGAGAAGATGACGGGCTCGTTTAGTCGGTCAGAGGGTCTAGCAAACTCGACCTGTATGGAAACACTGGCTACGTAGTTTACCCTCCTACCCAGAATTCGGAACAGGGATGAACAGGATACAACGGACGATCAGCAGATCAGCAGGCCCCGTGGAAAGTCGCTTGACAAACCTGGCATAAAAACTGCCCCATTTGAAACTTCTTGCCATGTTCACTTAATCCTCCGGTCAAATTCTATCTCATTAAATGTTGTTCTATTTCACACCTTAGTTCCCATACGTTAATTATGAGATGAATAAAGCCCACCTTCTGATTTCTTCATCCTATCTTGCTCATGTTATCTAACTCGCGTGATTGTGGCCATTTTGATTACGACCATACTGTTGTAGACTTGGATGCATATGGTGGTTTGACCAGCGTGAACGATGAGGCCAAGTTATGCTCAACGAAGTGGGCGCAGCGGTGAAGCAGACACTCGTCGCACCCACCTCACTCACTCTCTCCTTCCATACCTACTGCGTCCCGGTGGCAGGATGAAGTCAGGACGTTTGGAGGCGAGGACAGGGGTGTACCGCATACACACGACCTGCTTCCTAGCTCCAAACATTGGTTGAATCCAGGGCGTCTCGGATCTCTCGGGAAAGTACACTACTGGTGACACTCAGGGGCGACTGCAGTGAGCTGAATCTAGTTATCCCGTCGCTGCCGTCGGGATGTCTTCCCATTCTCTTTCCCTCTCTTGCCTCCCCCTCCCATGTGCCAGCGGCCTGTCAGTCGACCAGAAGGGTGGCTTGAAAGCCTCTGTGCCATAGATGTGCTGATCTTTCGTTTCACACGACCAGAAGGTCCCAAGAAGCGTCGCGTGGCTGTTCTGTGCTTGATGCATCATGACGTGCAAGGGAGACCTGGGTTGTGGTGTTTTGCCATCCTTATAGCCCCACGACAGCTCGCCAAAGCCTTCGGCAGACACGTTGGGCCTTTCGCTAGTTTTATCTGCGTGGTGGAACCAACCCGCGGACGTCTTACAAGGAGGCGGGGCGGATAATTATTTCTTCAACGAAAAAATGCTTCTCCGCTGCTCAAGATGTATATGCTGAATAGCTTGATCACATATGAGGCGGGTGTGAGTAAGGACAGTGTGTAAACTATGAGACACAAAGACCGGACTTACATGTGGACCCAGAGTTCGCTAACACGGCCTGACACCAGTCACAGTTTTGTGGGGGAAGGTCAACACGCCTACAATTAACAAAGATAGGTAAATGTATTGATCGAAAAGTCTAACCGGCAAGGGCGGGAGAGTCTAAAACAGAATTTTGCGCGTTTTCAAAGCAAACGGGCCCTCTTTCTCTCCTCTATCTTTCATCCGGCAAGAGGCTCCTCCTACATCTTAAAAGAGTGGGTTCTTTCAAGTATCGTGAAGCTAAGTGGTCGCCAAATAAACAGAGCCGAAATGGCGGAATGGCCACAGTTGCAGCCTCGATGGGGACTAGTGCAGCTGGCTCTGCAGCTTTAAAATGTAGAAAGCAGCCCTCCTGCCGATGGCTACTTCAATGGTAACATAAAAAATCCAACAAATTTGTGGTGAGCCTCAGGTAGTCACGACAATTCGAAAACCAAGGGGCTGCGGCGTAGGTACAACGTAGGTTTGTGAAACATGTATGGCGAACGTAAGTTTACGACTACCCACAATCAGGCTTGAACAGTAATATAAGTCAGGGCAGGGCAGTTGAAGGTGGTGTCTTGGCATGTCCGAGCAGGGGGAAGGGGGAGGGGGAGAGACTATGGTTTACAGGAAGGGTTCCGGTGGTTTGCGCTTCTGTTTCGTCGGTGTAACGCGACTTGGTGGGATGCCCCACCGTGCCGTACGTTGCTGTAAGGCCTTATGATGAAAACGCGGCTTAGTTGACTTTGACCTCTTAAGTGCTTGCATGGTTGCTAATATCTGAACCGAAACTCCGGTTGGCGTACTGAGGAACAAACGCCAGATGCACAGCAACAACTTACGCTGCCCGAGGAGCTGATGGCGCATGCGTGGAAGACTGCGATTCGTTCGAGGAATCATCAGAAACGTTCGACGAGTTGGAAGCAGTGGCAGTATCGTTTGCAGTCGGCAATTCAGTCTGAGAAGTGTGAAACAGGTGAGTTATCCTGCAAATGGAAAATTACCTGCAGGGAGTCCAAGGTGCGGCGAATGGCCTCCTTCTCCTCAGCCGATTTTTGGGATTCTGGGAGGACGCATATAAGCTTCAACTACTCAGAGTATACGTGGGTGACGTTTAAGATACTCATCAATTATACAGCCCAATTGATGATTCTTGCCGTAGCCCAGGATGTTGCAGCGACACTAAAGAGTCAGTGAGGCTGAAAAGATGTGTTTCTGACTAACCAGGGGGCAAATGTTATCTTTAGTGCGCCACTGTAGAAGGCAGTGTCGACAGTAGCTGTGCAGACAGGGCTGAATGCTATGAAGGTATGTGGTGTCCAGGGGAAAAGACAAACCTCACACAATCGTACATAATTTCGTCGCAGATTGAGCAAGTTAGTAGGTCGCACAGGTCCACTGAAGCCTTTTTTGACAAACTAGGGCGTTTTGCAGACGAGCTGAGAGGGGCTCCAGTCTCTTTACATGGGGAGTCTCTGCAGTTGCCTCTGTTCGGATCATCGTCAACGGCAACGCTAGTCCGCTTCCTACACCTATCTTCCTTCTCCTCCCTCTCTTTCTCGACCTGTGAGTTTTCGTGGACCCTATTTGGCAGAAAGAAAGTGAAGGCTGGAGATTTTTTGGCTTTAGCAAATTGTTGAAATTACCATCAGCAGAATTAGCATTACCAGCCTTCAGAGTGGTGATAATGTCACCATGGTGGAGCTCTCTGGCGTCGTTTAAAACCGACTCGCCATTCAGAAAGACTCCGCTTTGGCTGCAAGTCTATAAAATGCGTCGGGTAACTGGATCCTACCTGAGGTCAAAAAGCCAGGCCCGTCCATCCGGATCTTGCGTAAGCGCAAAATGAGTGTCCGAGATGTGGGAAAACGGGAGAACTAGATCGTTTTCTATGAAGATAAAGTGAGTACACAAAAGGCAACAAGAATACCACTCCCAGAACCGATTGTGAAGTAGTCCTTTGACAAATATTTGGAGTCGCCGGATTTACTGCAAGTAAGGAGACCCCAATAAGAACCGGAACCTGATGTGCCTTTCGAGGTTCCTGTCTGTTCGGAGGTCATACCTGGGTGAAGGTTTAACCAGAAAAGAGGCAGGGGTATGAAGGGGTACCGAGTGAGTTCCCAATTATCAGAAGGAGTGCTCCAGGAAATGGGGTGTCTGGCCGGCGTGGAAAAAACTTATAGCCCGTGCATTCATATCACGGTTTACGAAGGACAGATTAGAGGTCATAGAGTAGCATAGATGGAATGCGTACGGTAATTGATGGAGGACTTCCCAAAATATTGGAGGCCAATAGTAATGGAGAAAGGTTTACAAGAACCAGATAGGACAGACTAGATGCAGATATAGATACCGAGAGCACCTTGCGACCTCCTAAACCAGTCTCATTTTGACGAAGGCCTGGAGGTTTGTCCCTACACACTTGAAGGTGTCAGGGTGTTTAATATGGCTACTTCGGTCGAAAAAATACCCCAGTGTTCCCACGTTCTTTGATGGCCCAATGCGCGAGGAGGTCGTGTATTTTGTCCATCTTAGCTTCGTCGTGCTGCCGAAGGTTCAATTGCAAAAGACAAACTGCCAAACACACCTCGCGTGCAACATGTTTGCCAGATCTAGAGGTGCCAGTGGTGGCAACACAGGATTCAACAGGAGATAAAAGTTTGAATGTGTGAAGCTACAGTCGACGCCTTTCTGCACTACGGCGGTGAACCTTGAACTCCACGAGGTCCCGAACGGGAGAATCTATGAGCGATCGGGGACAGCATCCGTTAGTGTTGAACAAATGACATGCCGGTGACGTGCTACGCTACACACATGGGTCCTTATTCGCAGCGCTAGCTTCCCGAGCAGCTTAGAATTGGCGTCGCCATCAAAGTAAGTTGATGGATGTGTAACTCAAACTCGAGGTGGCATGTTGGGCTCGGTAGTATTAAACATTCGGGAATATAGTACCAACTGGGAATAAACAGCTGAAATTCTGGCCGGTAGTCACAGGGCACTGACGACACTGGTTCATGCTGCCGCGAACTCTGGAGCCGACAAAATGAACGCTCCAATACTGGCAATAAACGCCTCCAATGAAGGTCCGTTGGAAAAACACGATTTTATTACAGTCGACATACGACAGTCCCCCTCAATCCGCAGATTCCGGGTCCGTTTATTGAACAGTAGACCGGTGTCCGGGAGGGAGCCTGCTGCCGTCAGGAGGTTGTTAGCGTAGTCAATACCTAGAACCCAAGGAACGGCGCTTACTGTACCGCCGAAATGGTTTGTAAGCCTATGGAGGAGGAAGTCTATCGCACAATTAGACAATACTGGCAAATGAGCGCAACGCTGCTGGACGCTCAAATTTCGATACTCCTTCTGCGATGGCAGGCAGAGATCAAAAACTGCGACTTTGGTAGCACCTAATCATAAGGCATGCTGGTCTCAAGCAGTTCGAATGGACGGATTTGAATGGAGTGAAAAATCTACTAAACGAAGGACGGTGTTTCGGGTGGCATTGACGGCGTGAGGAATCAGTGGCGTAAAGGTTAGGATGAACGCGGTTATACGAAGGCCTTACGAGTTACGATTTCGACTTCGAGTTAACGAGGCACATAACCGAATTATTTCGTACACAAACATCTACGTAGCCGTTTGTTGGCGGCGTGATAGGAGGGGAGCGTTCGCAAAATTAGGGGAAAGGACCATTGATCGAGCAATTTCACACAACGGGAATCTTCTGGACGTACCAGTCATACCCCGCAGCCGCAGAGACTGAATATCTTGGTGGAGGTCTCATTTACTCACGACTTGGCCTGGTGACCGATTTTACCCTTGCCTTGCCCATCTGGCAGACACCAAAACACAAGGTAGCAGGCACTGTTAACGAACTTAATCAGTTGACAGTTTATCGTAACCGGATGCATATATTTGACAGGAAAGTCTGAGACAACTATCTCTGCCTTCGTGGAATCTATTTTGAGGTCCAATTGCATTTTCTTCGTGCCTACTTGGAGCAGAGAACGCTACACTTTTGCTAAGAGCTTGTCAACATTGCAATATCAGCAGCTCACCCAAACCAACCAACGCTTTTACATTCAGATGACTGTGCCTTAAGCTTCCGTAAACTGGAACTCGAAAAGGGCTAGCGGATTGCACAAACTTCCCAGTTAACCTGAGCATTGGGGATGTGACGTTCGAATTTTCGTAAAGTTCATTGGCAAGTCGACAACCACAACTCGGCGAAACATACCGATATGGTAGAAGGGCGCTCACCAAACTCACTCGTCCCGTTGTGCCTTGGGAGTCCCTCTAAAGCCCAACCAACAGACGCGCAGCGGCGCGTAATATAGACAGAGTAACATTGTCGAAATGGGCATTTCAGTCTCCCTTACCTTTAACAGTACTGTTACTCTGCACATAGTGATATGTAAATGAGGTTATGCGGCAGGAATATACTATGGTCGGGATAAGCTGTCGGGCATGCAGGCCCTCCGCCAGCCGGTGTTTGACAATTTACTGCAAATTCAGCATGGTGTCGGTGAACGCCACCAGACGCTCCAATTTCGCTCTGCAGCCGTATTATGCGATGCGTCAAAGAGAACTTTATTAGGCAGGTAAAGAGCACTGATGAGTACAGCGGCTGTGAACAGTGTTATGCTTAAGGCGAGTATGTATAAAAGGTGGTGTGGCAGCCACACAGGAGGAACGTACGAATGGAAGGCTCTCATCCATCGCCGATGACTGTCGTCGCATAGGTATTTTCCATTTTCTCGCTTATAAAGTGGGATAACTCCTACTTTACGCATTTTGAGCGCGTTTCCTTTAGACTTACGGCATTTTGCCTTGACTAGACGAACTAAGATTTCTAAACCTAAGGGTTTGAGGTCAAAGGCCAAGTCGGTCTATAATGTCCATCTCAGCCGAGGACGTCAATTATAAGTGCGAAGTCTTCGAGTGCGTACTTGACTAGACAGTTTCCACAGAGGCCTAAGGCCATAAACGAATTAATAACGTGGAGAGTTACGCGGCCTTAGCCGATCGTTTGTCAAAAAACAAATGTTTGTCAAGAAAAGGAGGAAAATTTGCGAATTATGAAAGAAAAGTCACAAACAAAACTGCGATACCGTGAGCTGGCTTTATGTCCAGTATTCCACCTGGATACTTGCGACTGAACGAGGTAATATTATTTGATGCATTTAATAACAATTAAATTTATGTAATCTGCCACGTTAAGCGACTGCTTGGTAATTTGAGATGCGCTCTTCGCGTTTGGTCTTTGTGGTGGCGAGATTCCGAAATAAAAAGTCATCTTTCCCCTGGGTGGAAATTTCCCAAGGACTGCGAACACTTGCTGCTCAAATTTACTGTTGCACGATATTTTGTTTGTCCGCTGTCGTGTCGGGAATAGGTGCCGCATGCTAAACGTATACCTAAAAATATTTGATTTCGTAGGGCATGGAAGAAATTATGCAAAATGTCCACCATAGCTTGCATATACTGCACGGCATGCTTTAGCATGTATCATTAGATATCTTTTCTTCCGTACATTCTAAAGCTTTTTAAATAGAATAAAACGTACACCTAGGATACTGTCACATCCGTTACACAGAATTGGACAAAGCCAAGGCGAAGCGAGATGCCTGCAGCGACATCAAATAACGGATTGGACACTTCAGTGTGATAAGCGATAGTCTACTATCGGCTGACGGTAGTGCTACACAACTTAATTGTCTTCAAAATAATGTACCCGCCATCGGCGCCTCGTCGTCCGCTAGGTGTGCTGACGTCGGTAAAAAAAAACTAGCTTGCATTCAGAGCATAGTTAATCATACATTTAGCGTACGAGACTGTTTGTGGTTATTTCAACGATTTACTTCAGTCATCTATGGCCAAGGTCTATACAGAAAGCCTACGGTTGACGATAGCATGGCCTTTTTCCCGTTGGCGCACAGGCAGGCCTGTTATCCCCTGAACGACCCCGTTTTTGAGGGTTGCGGACAGTCGGATGTTGACGATGGCAGACTTCGACCCAAACTCATACTGCGACTTTCAGACTGCCTGTTGTTAGCTCTTGCTGAACTTGAAACATGCCATTAATGGTATTTCTAGGAACTCCGTCTGCTTCTGCTTCATTCCAGTAACTTCAAACGCCAAAAGGTCAGTACAGGGAAATTATAAAACCCCTCAGGTCCACAGCGAATGCTCCTTGGGCAGTGAAGGACGGCAGTGGTAAAAATTCTCTCAAGCCTGTTCCTGTTTCACGTCTTTCCGACCTGTAGGAGCAGCCAGATAGCAGTGGTGCTAGTTTACTTAACAATAGTCTGAAAACGATTTTCAAAATATTTTGAGATTTAAACTTATATAAAAAAGAAAAAGTACTGGACATAACACAAAAATAAGTTCTGGGATGGAGGAATGCTAACTAACGCACTTGCGGATGAACTCTAATAGAGCGCGCAACCCAAAAACCAAAATGTATACGAACAAATAGAACGTTCATCAGTTAGAACAAAAAACGCCAAAGTAGTCCATGCTAGGCAAGCAGAAAATATGATCAACAAAGTGATAATGTGATAGCAAATTGTCTTTCAATGATGGTATCTCCAACGGACTATCGTAAATATTGACCGTTTGGTGTAAATTCACCAGTTATAAAGGTTAAATTATTGATACATCATCATCGCCAAATCTACCCGGATGGCGTTTTTAAACGAACCACTGGAAACCAAAAACCTCGAAAAACCTAAAGTTCAGGCAAATAGAGTGAAAATTTTGAAACAAGTGACTTCATATTAACTAAAATAACAACACTAACTAACTAGGATAAATAATTTACTAACTATGCTAACTAACCAAATAACTGCCTAATCAACAGGCTAACTAACTAGCTGACAAACTATGCTTACGCACTAACTAATTATAATAATGTACTAACTAACTGACAAACTGACTAACTAACTATACTAACTAACCGGCTGGCTGGCTAGCCATACTAAATAAGTAACTAAGTTGTGGGTGTGCCGCGGGAAACTTTCAAAGCGAGTAACTGAACAATAACTTCTTAGTTGATCACCTTTCTCACTTGACCGATTTCCTTAATGACGTATTCCGGTTCGCTCACTGATTGGAATTACCACTCAAATATAATTTTGCACAATTTAAACTCAAGAATAGCCCTAGAAGATGTCGCGACTTTTATAAATATGTTCGACCAATCACTATTCAGTACTCTAAAACCCGTCCGTATATCGCGTTTTCTAATCACTCCAGCTAAAACACTTGCGGATAAAATCTAATAGAGCGCGCAACCCAAAAACCAAAGTTTAAAACACACAACTGCCGTGCTTAGTGAAAACAAATTATCGGCAAGCAAATCATGCTAGAAAACCAAATGGGTATGGCTATCACAATGAAAAAACGATAAGGAATTGCCTTTCAATGATGGCATTTCCAATTTACTACCGTTAATGTCGATCGTTTGCTGTACAATTCACCCGAAATATATGTCATGATGATAAGCACATACTTATCACTATATCTAACCGAATGACGTTTCTGGACGCACCACTGGGAATCAAAAGCCATGACAAACATAAAGTTTAGGCGATCGTTGTAAGACTTGCAGAACGAACGACTGAATACGAGCTATACTAACCTACTAACCAACTACGCGACTAAGTAACTGACCAAACTAAATAAACTAACTGACTAAAAACGAACTGATTAAACTAATAAACTAACAAAGAAACCAAGCCAAACCAAACTAAACTAACTAACTACCCATCCAACAATACTGATTGACCAGTTAGTTAGCTAACCAACTAACAATACTATTTCACTCACTATACTAACTGGCTACCTGACTCAAAACTAAATAATTTAGTAACTAGGCTAACTAATCACACTAACTGACTGACGAACTAACTACACTAACTCACTAACTAGCCAAACTAACCCGCTCACAAACTAAACTACCCAACTAACCTACTAACTAACTAGACTGGCTGACTAACAATTAAATGAGTACTAATAATAACTGACTAAAGTTTGGGTGAGTTGCGTGAGACTTTCAAAGCGAGTTACCATATACGAACTTCTTAGTTGGCTGACTTTCTTAATGGCATCCTCCGGGTCTCTCAGTGACTGGAAGTATCATCAAAAATACGTCCGCAAAATTTAAATTCAAGAAAGGTCCCAGAAGCCGTCGCAGCTCGCGTGAAAATGTTCGACCACTCTTCGGCACTGTGAAACCCGTCCGCATATCACTTTTTTTATCACTCGTGCGATGAACTGACTCTCCCCACCTCCCCTACGACGTTCCCACTGGTCGTAAGGCAAGTGTGTTGATTGGTTGATGACCGCGATATCGTGTAAATGTTTGATAATCAAGCATAAATTTGTCCAGTCTTCTTCTGAAGGTCTCAACGTTATCCGCTATGACAACAGAGTTCGGAAATTTATTCCATCCCTCAACTGTTCGGTGGGAGGAGAATTTGGCCCGCAATTAGTGTTTGGCATATTTTGGTTTCAATCTGTATTGGTGTCCTCGAAGATTTGTCGTCCACGCCAGTCCGAAGAAATCGTTAAACTGAAGAACACAGTCTAGCCCTCGGACGATCCTGAAGGCCATGATCATATCCCTTCCGTATTGTCTATAAGAGAGAGGAAATATTTTTAGCTTTTTCCAGCCGTCTCTCATAAGGTAAGTTACATAATCCGCCGAGTAGTTTGGTCGCTCATCTTTGTGCGTTCTCCAGTAGGGTGTAATCTTTTTTCGTCCAGGGACACCATGCCTGACCACAATATTTCAAAACTGGTCGAACGTATGCTCCAACTACCCGACCGAAATGTTCTTCAGTAAAACTGAGGAAGGACCTTCTAATCGCACCTAGGATACCCATAGTTTTCTTTGATACCTTGGCGCAGTGAGACGCTGGTTTGAGAGTTGACGTCATCCACACACCAAGGTCTCTGAACTCGTCTACTGATTCGAGTTGGTAATCTCCTATAAAGTAGTAAGATTCAAATCTCAACGGCCTTCTGTAGCACGATCGTAATCGAATAAGTTGGCATTTGCTACGATTGAGGTTAAGACACCATTCATCGCACCATTGGAGCAAGCGATTCAGATTGTCTTGTAACTGTACAGAGTCTTCCGGCTTCTCTAATGATTTCCACAAATTGAGATCATCGGCAAACATTACGCGCTCGTAGTTAAGACAGTCTGTGCAGTCGTTCACGTATATTACGAACAGAACGTCCTCCTGAGGAACGCCACTGTGCATGGATGTCCATTTCGATTTAACGTTTGCAGTACATACACGCTGGGATCTGCCTGTAAGAAAATCGCCTAGCCATTTCAAATGATTTCCATTCACACCCACTTGACGTAGTTTAAATATAAGTCATCTGTGTGGAACGCTGTCAAATGCCTTTCTGAAGTCGATGTACTCGGCGTCAACTGATACGCCCATGTCGACTGATTTCGTCCAGCTCTCAATGGATACTAGCAGGTTAGTGAGACAGGATCGACCCCTTCGAAATCAATGCTGATGTAAAGTGAGCAAATTGCTTTCTTTGAGATGCCGCATCGCCTCCGTTTTTATAACCTTATCTATTACTTTGCAACAGATGCTTGTGAAACTCACTTGTCTGATGCTATTTGGGGCTGTTCTCTCGCCCTCTTTATATACGGGGCTTATATTTGCTTTCTTCCAGTCGGTGGACAGAACCCTGGTCTCCATCGAAGTTCTGAAGATCCTGGATAACGGAATGTCCAGTTAATCTGAGAGTTAATTCAGGACTTTTGCGAACACGCCGTCCGGACCAGTCCAATAAAGCTTCTGTTGTTGACAGCCCACTTCTGATATTGTCTGTTGAAGCCTGCGTGGTTGAACGTTCTAGTTCTACATACAAGAAAGAATCGATATGAATATGACTACCACAACCTCCACAGACGAACAGCGGCATTCGCCATCTAAGGACCTCATTCCATACGAGACTAAGCCGTCAGGTAACCCGAGTATTACATTCTGCAGAGGGTAAATTCCCAAAATAATTCGAATAGAATCGTTAAAAGATGGGGTCAAAATGGGTGCTCAAGATTGTTCACCCAGTTGAATTGTTTATTTTGAATTGTTTATTTGATAAGGATAATAGGCAAAGCCTTTGAAAACCCTATTGATTACATGTCAGCTCGTTAGAAATAACTGCACATGAAGAAAAATAATCATTAATAAAACAGTACTGGATTCATGTGAGTAGCTTTGTCTCAGAGAAAATATTTGTGGGACGTGGGGTCTTAGTTCAGATTCAGACTGTCGAGGGAAAACAGGGGCCACAAATTATCACCCAAGCGTTTCTTGAAGAGTTGCAGAGACGATTTCATTCAAGCTGGGATGCCGAAAGACAACACTCAGGTTCAGTGCCGGTAATTGAAGTAGTCCAAAGGCAACAGATTCTGAACAGCTGATAGACCTTAGATAGCTTTAGACTTCGGAGAATTGTAAGGAAGTATAGGATGAGGCTAATTGCCGGGTGTCTTAGCATAAATATAGAAAGGGACCTAGGCAAATTGGCAAGAAGGTAAAGTGGAGCATTTAATGCCGCCGTAAAAAGGAAAAGACTTTTATTCTTCTGCAGGAGGGTGAAGTGTTAGATGAAACGGCAGAGTAAGCTATGCCACAATAAAGGCGAAAAACAGGAAATAACGGTCATGAATGTCGCTCTGTCTCACCGAATTCCAAAAGACTCTTAATACCCCGGTGGGTTTTGGTCACTGACACCGTCGCCCAGTCCCAAACTACTAGTTCCCACCGACAGTTTTTTATGCAGCGGTCAAAATCCGAAATTTTGTCCCTTGATATAAATGCATATGGAATGCTGGTTCATATATAACCGCAAAAAATGCGCTGTGGATAAATAAACCATTTGTCAACGGAGTACTCGATGCGGTTCGTCAATGATCGCTTGATTTTATGGTAGACCGTAAGGGCAGTCGAGACTTGATGACCGTATTTTTCATGGTAACACTGTACTCATCCCCATCCCGTTGACTTTCCTAAGCTGTCGTTCTTCCTATAGGCATATTTGGTCTTAAAAATAGACCAGTAGATGGTCCCTTTTCCCAAGAGTCATGAGAAACGGCCGTTTGAATTTTCGGTTGAAATTAAGTGTTGCGACGTCTAACGTAACTTATTCTTTCTATTCACTGTCCTTTTTGAAGGTAAAACTTCGCGGTTTTGTGGGTGGATGTAAAGTAGCAGCACGAGGTTTCGTATTTAATGTGCGAGAGAGCTGTCAGGTCGATATTCTACACAATTGTTTAAACTGTATCAATACGCTTTGAAACGTGGTCTTGAGCAGAGGTGAAAAAATCCTTTAAATTTGCAGTCTTCAGACTTTTTGAACAGATTGAAGGCAGTTTTCGAGTAGTATTGCCGTTTGTTAATGAAGATAACCGGTACCCATTCTCTTATGGCTAGTGATAGTCTTCTCTTTGTTTACAACAACACTCTCCCGCCGTCCGCGCATCGGAATTCTCCATACCCCTATCCCAAGGATGTACAATTTGTTAAATTCCTCACCGACTGCTGAGCTGGCACGATATTACCACTGCTATCCAGACGGATCCGTTATCTTATCTAACCATATCTACCTTCCTGTACGAACTACCGCTTTATCATACCTTGGGTCACTTTCTGCTGAAGTATGTCCTTTACGTCCATTCGAACCCTTTTGTATTCTGCTCGTCTGAATGCTCTTGACGGAACGTTTGACAATTCTGTTCAGTCACTTCTCCATCGAGAACTTCTCCGAGCGTTTTACACTATCGCCCTGTGCTATTTGCGGTGTCCTCGGTCGTTACAGATGAGACTTTATCATGATCTACTGCTATTGAGCACGCCGTAGATCAGACTGGACCCGACTGATTGTCTGACCGGTGGCAGAAAATCGTCAGCCTGTTCCTACGTGAACGCGATTAACGAAGGTATAATAAAGTTTGCAGGCCTTCAGCAATATCAGGAAACAGAAACCGGCATGATGGCGAGTATTATCGTGGTATATGTTATTGTTCAGCACACGTTTTGCCGGGGTCCCGGAAATGGACATTCTGATATTACTGCACATGGTACTAATTATTGAGAACATAAGTGTCGCCGACACCCCCACATCAAATTTTATCTCTAACGCAGGATACCCTAAAACCGGCCTGTTTGCCAGATGCAAAAGAAAACACAAGTTTCGGTCTAAAAGATGGAACTGGTACAATAACGGTGGCGTATTATATACGCTAGCGTTGTTTCCTGATGCGCAAAATGTAAGGCGTAGCCAGCCAGTGAAGAAATGTAAAGAGTAAAATGCATTTTCTCCGCATATTCCAGGAATTACCTGAATCGCATTGGCAGCTACAGACAACTATGGCAAGTCTCCTGAAAAACACGAAGGAACTGTGCGACCGCCCCTTAGCAGCTGGCCAGATAGACTGACAACCGCCAATTAGAATACACCCAAATTTATTCGACTCGAAAATAATTTCAAGGTCAGACCGATATCAAATTTCTTCAACTTCCATGAAGAACACACTATTCATGTAGATAATTTCTGAGGAAGATAAAAACCGGCATCATTCACGTCCCCAAAAGCTACCAAAATGCAGACTTCGATTTTTGTATTGTACATATCGTTCTTTTTTAAAACTTTTGCGGTTATTTTGCCTTGGAACCCGTTTTTTTAACCTAAAACAAACTTTCGATTTCCCCTCTATTGGCTTAACTGACAGCAAAAACAAATAAAGTGAAAGTGCAGTCGAAATGGATGAGTTTGTCTTAGGTTTTTTACCTGAGTTCAAAGGAGACTGACAATGCCGCATGGTCGCTATTGTAAACCCATGCATGTGCCTGAGGATTAAAGACGCAGACCTTTATGATCCTCTTGAAGAAAAACCGAGATTATAAATGCGATTATCTACGTTCAGCATAAAATATGGTCAGTTATAATGTTTAGGGAAACGCTTTGCATCGAACTTTTAGTGACGCGATACACCTGGACTGAAGTCAGGAACTAAATTTCGTGGCTGGCCGTAGCTAATCCTGCAATGTGTGTCGTCGACCATCAAAAATCAAAAAGTCGGGGCGGGAAGGCAGAAGTTGTCCTAATAGCTACGGTAGGTGTGTTATCTCACGAAAATCTAACCGAAATTTCTAAAATAAATTTTCTATTAGAAAAGATGAAATAAATAGGATTGTAGTACTTATCGCCGGGAAGCATATTTGGAAGATATTTCGGTAAAACCACGATGCCGGATTTTGAATGAACTACCTTCCAGCGGCCCGTAAAAACTACATTCTACAGAACTGACTATCCCTAAGGGCATGAGCCTAAATGATATCAGAAGAAGAAGCGATCGCTGGAACAAGGGCTTTATTCGCCTGACCTTTCGGATTCTCACTTAAATCCATCATCATCATCATCATCATCATCATCATCATCATCATCATCATCATCATCATCATCATCATCATCTGCCACTGTCTCTGATGATGGATTCAAGTGAGAATCCGAAAGGTCAGGCGAATAAAGCCCTTGTTCCAGCGATCGCTTCTTCTTCTGATCAACTAGTACCTGGAACTCGCGTTTTCGCTTCTATCGGCACTATATGGCATGCGCTCCCAAGTACTATTCGAAAAAGTCAAAGCCTAATCGAATTTAAAATAAAGACCAAGAAATTTCAAAAAAACTGTGATTTAAATATATTTTTGAAAAGTATAGGAAACGTTTCAAGTCAGTTTTTTAGCATAGACTTTGAGCCGTAAGGGACCTGATGACACCGGGCACCGGAACAACCTCAGATTATTAACTTAAAAAGGCACGTGCATATGAGACGAAGAGGCGTATAACATAAAATTCTCATAAACACGCACATTTCGTATTTTCTTTTCGTTTCTATATCTGAACCTCTCAGAAACGAAAAAGGGTTTGGCAACGAACACTAACGCACCTCCAATGAATCTGGGTGGAACTACATAAGTGTTAACCATACTGATAGTACAGGTACTAGCTAAAAGCCCAGACGCGGGTGTTTTGCCGACGTTCTGCGATCAACTGTCGCAGTTGGCCATATTCATATCAGCCTTTGGTAGTGAGTCTAAAAAGGTCTGTTCCGAAGGATTCACTCCAAATTTGCGTAATAATTTCCTGGGAAATAAAAACGAACCTGTATAAACTAGTCGTCCATATGAGTAGATAAGAAACAATATACAGTACGTGGCCGATCTCATGAAACCCGATAACGGACACTGGTGCGATAATTTCCGGACGTCTTAAACGTTACGCATTTTGCTTCACTTCCTTCAAGTAAATGTACTTTTCTTGTGCATAAATTGTATTTACCTAATTATGTCAAGCATAATTTTTGGTGCTTAATCCACTGATAGACTTTACCGTAGCGATGGCGTTTGTTGTCTCCGACCACTATGACCGGTCTCACCAGGGACAATTTCTTTGGCCAGCAGCGACAGCTGTTCTTCGGCGCTTCTGTTTCGACTAGCCCCAACTTCATGAAAGGAATTGGCAACTGATAATATCCGATAACGTGTAACCCCTGCCTTTTTGACGGTCGACAGTTTGAAGTCAGCAGTTTTTTTCCTGAACCCCTCAACCCATAAAATTCACCATCAATTTTATTTTTATTCCTTTTTGACCGGAGTTTTTTTCACTGCTGGCCGGATTTGTGTTTTACGTTTCCCTGACAATGACGGTAAAATGGCATTAAATAAAAGTACTATTATCATAAAATATTAATAAGGTTTAGCGAAAATGGACGCTGAAAAGTATTCGTTCAATTTCCTATGCTAACACATGTCCTAGACTCCGGTTGCACATCTGAGTGTGTTGTTCATTAAAAGGAAAGTAATTTACCCGCGAGAGTTTTAATAAATAGATTTTTTCCCGGAATTTACAATTTATTTTATTTTCGATGGTAACCGTGGTAATAAAACAACAGTGCAAATGACCACAGTATATAGAAGAAGGCATGTTCATACGCTTACGGTAGAAAAATGTTAGCATTGTCCATGAACGTGACAAAGTGGCCAAGAGTGTCACATTTTTTCTTAGCCTCACCGTGAAACAATAATAATAATAATTTTATTTACTACCAGTTTACAGGCATTGTCAGGGAAGCGTTAAACACAAATCCGGCCAGCAGTGAAATGCAAAGTACACAGAGATCTGTCAACGGAGTGTAGTATTAAAGCACTCCTTAAAGAGGTAAATTGTAGGGAAAGTTTTCTTATTGATCAAAGGCATATTGGCTGCTGGCTTTTGCTGTGGACAGCCATTTTTTGGAAATGAAGTTTGATGTTTGAATGAGTCTTCACATGTGACCCAAACGACATTTTTCGTGAAAAAGAGCGCCCAAACACTCACTTGTTTCTAAGTCTCCAGATATTTTTTGCTTGAGACCACTTCTCTCGTAATTAGTTAAATACTTTATATACAGTGATGTGTTGACCGATGAACAACTCATTTTTCCGAGCTAGAAGGCTCGACCCCGGTCTATGTTTCCTACTTCGCAAAAATTACAGTTCAAATCCTCCATAAACTGATGGCCGGACTCCTGTAGGTCAACATTGTAACACACGCAATTCCTTCATTGTCATTATATCTCCTCTTTACGCCTAAATTTTCGAGTTTATGTTCGTAAGTATACTTTCCATTGGACTAATTTTCCACTTGCAGTTAGGCCGCTATCTTGATCACCGGTTTTCAAAATAAAACCACATTACCATTTTGAATAAAAAGGCATAAAATCACTATTATTCGTTTTATTTCCAATCACTTGGCTTCTGATCTTGGAAAAGGTGACTCCTGGAACTTAAGGATAAATTTTGCATGCACTAATTTTTTCAACTGGAAGTTTCCGCATTATTTAACGACGTCGTGTTTTTCAGTTAGCTTGTAAATCCACTGCTGTTGTCCCCCGCAACGATGATTATCGCAGCATTTAAAGTCTACACCTGTTTCACCCTAAGGGCGATGTCGGCGCTGTCCGAGGGTTCCTTATGTTTCTCTGGTTGTCGGTTTTGCCTATGGTCAACGAATAAATATTATCGCCGCACCAACCGCGCTTCAGATGTGACCCTAATTTTTTCCGGCTAAACGTTCTCAATTTGACAAGGAACATTTCAAATAAATAAATAAAAGAAGATGAAGGCACGATCACTGGGACAGTAGAGTTATCGGCCTAAGCTTTCGAACTCGAACTGGAGTTCATCATTAGTGACTGCTAGAGTGCAGCAACGTGTGAACATTTAGATCGTTGTTCCGTACGGGGGGGGGGGGCTACGTCCGTGGCTAGGTCTGGTTTGTAACGCCTGGTCCACAATGGTCTGCCGGCATGGTAACGCCGTTTGTACTTTGCGGTGATGTGAACTGCGCCGTCGGGGTCCCATCAAGGCAAGTAAAAATAAATTAACATACGAATTTTGGACGAGGTAAGCAGAATATGTACAAAATGCAATTCTTAGTTTCTGAATTTATAGTCCGTTAAGAAAAATGATGAGCGATCTGTGAAAAAAACTTCACTTAAAAATTCAAAAATAATTAAATTAATTTTACAAGGGGAAAAACCGTCGCTAATAATAACACAAAAATACGGACAAAATTGTCCTGCGTGTGGCGGTGTATAACGGATTATAATCGGACATCGTCAGGACAGAAATCGATGTCAACCTTGAGAGGTATGCATGCGGATCGGACAGGACTGGCCTGCATGTGGTATTGTATACGGGATTCAGGACGGACATCGTCAGGGCAGGATTGATACGCTGGATGAGACTATTCTCGTCAAAGAGGCCAGACGAAAAGAACCCAGATGCGATCCGCCACAGTCCGCTTCGAGCTCAACCGAGGAGTGGGAAGGAAGGTACGACCAAATTACTAGTGGACGACGGCTACAATGGGTTCCGCCGGGATCGTCGACAGACCGCTTGAGGTCGAAATGAGGGAGATGACATCAAGAACCGCAAAAAGCGTCGCTATGGGGGAGGAGTGGTAGCAGGAGATTTAGTAACCAATTCAAAACAGGGGGTTGTAAAGATAAAAATCTAACACCAAATCCCGGGAGGACCCTTCTCGAGGTCAAGAAGCTGAATGTTCGGGAATGAGACCGTTAAAAGCACCTTTATACTTTCCGCTGTAAGGTGTTTGCGTACTTTCGACTTGAATACCAGTAACTTAGGCGATGACCTAATTTCTTGCGGAAGATTATTCCAAAGGAAGGCATACTTGGAAGCAAAATAGGGAGCGATTACATGTAGTGCAAAGAGGCGGCGGAATCACCATGAATGATTTGCGTGTGATATAGAATCGAACTCTCGGTGTGAGAGTGTCAATAAGCGGAAGACTGGAGCTAGAATTAATGCGAGAAAGGATACTCCCATCAGCGGGATGGCCCACTGACGGTCACACACGTTCTCGTACTGTGAGCGTCAGCGTCACTAGTCGCACTAAATTTCCACCTTTTTCGACGAGTCATTCTCAAAAATTGCTACACATTTTACTGTGGAAAGAGTTTTATGGCTTCTTATCTTCATATTTAGCTAAACTCTTCTGTCCTTTATGACAATAATCGGGTATCTAAATGACACTCCTTACTGCCATAGACACAAATTAACCACTATTTTTTAAGGGCGCTGGAAATTTTATGCTACTTAGTCGGTATTTTTTGTACATTGCGGATTTCTTCGAGCGACAGAGAGGGAGTGCATTCGGAAGCCAGCGTCCTGGTGCGACTGAATTATCTTAGGATTGGGTTGCACGCAAGTCAAGATGACAACACTGCTCAAGCAATCTGTCCTAACGGGAAAAGCGTTTTAGGATTCTAGTTAACATTTCATAAGATTCGTCACTTACCGTATCTGGTTACGCGTTCCGTTCCGGATACAAGCAAGGGTTGCGTACCCACATGTGACTTGCATCGAGTGTCCATGGTGTTATCTCGACCTGTCGGTCTTGATTTCGGCTTCAGTAATAATTTAGGGGGCTTCAGCCGTTCGGCTTGGAAGACAAACTAACTAAGAGAGTTCCTGGGGTGGGACTTTATGGACGAAAGCAAATTCGTTAATTCCGTCTGGTAGACACCACTTCCCTAATACATCATTTTTCACGAACGACCACTTTCATATCCACACAGTTCAGTATAATTCGGTATCCGTGGTACCTATGCACGAGATGAAACCATTGATGCAGGTTACCTTAGAATAAGTGGTAATGGCATGTTGTGATTAATTTAGCTTGTTTGCATTACTTGAGACAGTGTTTAACGATAGGATATAGCAAAAGCTGATTATTTTGAAAGATTATATGTCTAGCAGTTTAAAAGGATAAATACCCGCGGAACTGCCCTAGGATGAAAAAATCTCATTCTGTCGGGTCTGAATCCATTGCGAAAGAAAAGACAGATATCAATCCATGTTTTTAAATAGACACATTGGGTATGCTTTTGACGAGGCACCAGACTAATTCACCTTTGACAATCTCATCCCGTTCTTTTTTACCGTATTGCTTGATTTGACGTGACGGACACAACGCTGCTGGACAGTATTCTTTCTGTTGGCGTGCTCAGCCGTCAGGTCATTTTACGTTTTGAATATCAGTTTTACTTACCAACCGGCTTTACTTACTGCCTTTCTTACGTGGCGCTCGTGAGATATCATCCTCTAATCCGTGAGTACGTGGACGCGTGGCCCATGTCTAAAATGTTATGTGGGAAATCAACGAAGAAGCAGGGATGAGGAGTTTTTGGCAAAATCCGACGAATCGCACGACCACTTCTCTTTTGTAAATGGACAAACAAAGACCGACGTGCTAATTAATAATATTTCCAAACTTCAACACTAAAACGAGAAAAACAGAAACCCAAACAATTTTGAGAAGTTACAAATCGTCACCGCGTATTTTAATGCAGAAGATGGATTCCGACATTGCCTTAAGGATTCCCCAGACCTGTGCATCACCACTGATGGACAAGGAAAGAATTTTACAGTTACACCTAACTAACGTCTTCCATTTTGGTGAGAAGGATCAATGCAGGGCAGAAATTTCCAGAGGGGTAATCAGGACTACTGCCATAAGTATAGTGTTCTAAGGATGATTAGGTATAGGGAATACAATGGCCGCCACCCCTGTCTTAGCGATCTTGGTGTTAGAAGTCAAAATTGCCTAAAGTAAAGAATTGGTCAGTGGTCAGAGCTTTCGTCCTGTAGCTGGGTATGCATATCGAATCGTATTTCAGTTCATAATCAACGGCCGTAGGCTGAGCCATATTTTCAAAAACATACCTATCATTCAGTCGGATAATAATTCAACTATTCCGAAGAGGGTGGCTGCCATTCAAGGAGTTTTATAGAATGTTGGTGAACAATTAATCCGTAATAGGGTATATTTTCTAGAATAATTATCCAAAATTCCAGTGTTGTTGCTATGCCGACATTTACTGCAAAAATCATGTAAATCATGTCGGCGTGACTGAAGCATTAAATCTAATGACGCAGTAGGACTATAGTTTTGTTAATAAGGAGAAGTGTATAAAAGATTGCCATGGAAGGCAGCAAGGCTTGGGAGTACCAAAGAATGATGGGGTTTGGAAGATAGTTATAGTGGCTAAGCGGATGAAGTTCAGAACAGAACAGAGATTAGAGAGATTGAAGAGGGTGCTGGAAAAATGAAGTGGCCAGGAGGATTTGGCAGATTGCTGCAGTCCCTTTGGTCGTGGAAAACAACTAACAGTAAGTGGCATCCAAGTGACTCAATAAAGTCAGCGATTCAACTCAAAAGAAGATGATATTATGATTGACAGGGTAGACTAGAAGACAAATGTCTTAGAGAATTGGCATATATTTAGTTTTAATGGCCTTCTTAAATAATAAACTGTACGCATTGGCGCGTTGTACTTTTTCTGCAGTAATCATGAATACCGCTTCAACATTAAAGGGCCGCGCCCCATCCAGCCCCTTTCTATCCCCCTCTGACGAGGGGTTTATGTGATAGCAGGGTCTCTGTCGAAAGTCGTGTTCACATTTTTAAAGACAATACGTATTGTCCTCATATAGCGTATACAGCACTACTTTAAAGATACTCAACAATTATTTTCTTTGTAAAAATCAATGTTTTGCACTGCTGATAGGGTGTTCAAGGACTCGCGTCTATTTGCCCACGAGAAACTGTCCTGAACAGACCTGATTACCTATGCATTTTGACATGACTATTACATTATTCTCAATTGCCATCTACCTTCCGTATTGAGGCCGGTGTTTTGAACCCGGCCTTCAGATCGAAAAATACATGCGAAATTTTGGATGCAAGCAGCAGGGAAATCGCTACCGATGACCATCCCCATATGCTGCGGATGGCAGTAGAATATCAGGAAACATGTACC
>CACRXP010000980.1:77792-137741 GCA_902702965.1 Spirometra erinaceieuropaei
ACGACAATCGCAAGTCCCGCGAGCCCGCCAATGGTCGACCTCGGAGAGGTCAAAACCAGCCGAAACCAAAATGGCAGACCAAGGCGGCAAGGCGAGATAAGTCCAGGCCAGGATGAAGAATCACCACAATGCTCTGATGGAGCTCCCGAAACCCCAGTGTGAATATAATCTAGATCATTAAATCACTTAGTCTCCTTCGTCTTAAAGGGGATGATAAGCACGATACACAAAAGCATGCACAGGTTATTCAAACAAAGGGTTGGGTTTAGGCACTTGTGCATGTGTAGGGCACAACTCTGACTATTCCCGATCTAGCCGGCCTCAACGTCACGGATTGTACCTCTCCACGCGTGACGATATGCGGCAGGGAATTTGGACATCTCGGTTCATTTTCTTCCACATCGACGGAGACCGAAAACCAAAGGTCCCAGAACAACTCCTATGTCTTGACGAACTGTGTCGAATCAAGTTTTGAGTTGGCCACCTCTCCGACGCCTCTAGGTTGTCAGCGGCGCCGGATTGAGACCAGTAACACTGATCTTGTGAGGTGGATGACGAAGAACTTACTCAAATCGCCCCAGCCGACTTTTTTGGATGGCCTCAGACAGTATTACGATGTTGTCGCAGCGGGTGTCGACAGTTTCATTTGACACTAAGTCGGCAGACTTCACTTCACGCAGCAGAGTCCAAATACCATTATTATCGCTTATCTTCCACGCGCACAACCTAGCATGGATAGTTGTATAGGAGGACTGACCGGACGGATGGATGGTACAGGCGGATGTTTATGACGATGCAGATGTCGCGTCGGGTCCATAGACACTTTCTAGGAATTGAGAAAACCCTGGGAGCAGTATCGATTAGGGAGGCAATGTCGTTCTTCGCCTGTGCATTAGGCCCCGCGGCATTTAAAACAGCCAAGTTCTTCAATTTGATGCCCATGAATTTCGAGAGGTGCCTTCTCCAGATCAGGGATGCAGTTCAGAAACGCTTTCAGTTCCCCAGTTCTTATGGATAAACTGACTGCATTAGTTCACGCGTTACACCGCAGATTGTAGATCACCAACGCATGAGGTTAGCAAGAGATATCATCAGCGTAGTCGAGGTACGGGTGCAAACTCGACAACATCAAAACTGTGCAGGGCTCTTCTGTCAATCCAGTAAATGGCGTAGTCGAACAGAATGAGCGACAGGATACGACCACCTTGAAAGCAGGATCAAATATCGAAGAGTTCAGACAGATTGTTATAGGTCAGAACTCGCACAAAGGTGCAGCAATAGTCGGCCTCTATCATGGCCATTATTTTGCCGGCACACCGTCCAGTTCTATTCACAATATACGGAATCGGAGGCTGCGGCGAAACAAATAGCCGTCGTTTGTTGGTGGCAATGTCAGAATGCCAGAATGTGTCTCAATGTAAATATCTGGTTAGCGTATCTACGCCAAATTCGGGATTCGGGTTGACTGAGTCTTGTCCCAGAGTCCCGCACAGCCTGGGATCAGTGGCGAATGGCAATCGCGAAGAGCTTCACAGCACGGTCGATGAGGCTTATGCCGTGATAGTTCTCTTACTTTGTCTTTTCTGAAGACAGGCCAAGAAGCCCCCAGCCCCGGTTGTCCCTGCTCTCACCATACTGTGGAGCACGCGATGGACATCGCCAGGAACGACTTTCAAATTGTCGGGTACTCGAACATTTTCGAACTCCGCAGCAGCTGAGCACACCATGTCAATTGATACCTCCATTGACGTACCTCGTCCAGTATGGACATCCGCATTGGCACGGTGAGTCGGACTTGTGAGTGCTGCCAGTTTTGGCACTAAATATCAATTCGCTATCGTTAACACAGTTACGAGAATTGAACTAACTAGAACACGGTCAGTCTTGCTGGCCATACGAACATCGCTTGAGTACCAGATTAGAGGATGCTTTTGGCGGTCCTGGAAAGACGTGTCCGCATCAATCAGCTGATTCCGGTCAGTAAAGTTCAGCATTCTCTCAACACCGTCGCATCGGGGCCCAGCCTTATAGCAGCCAGTAGGGCGTGTTTGAAGAGTCGCCGCGTCTATTTAGGTTACTCCGGTTCCTGGACATAATAGGCAGATCACGGCGGGGTAGTATTTCAACTAACTCTTGCAGCTTCGGGGAGGTTTCCTTATGGCCCTGATCCGCAGTTGGTGTTTGTGGGTGCAAGTGGTGTTTGTGAAGTAACGCTGCAGTCGGTTATTGACTGGTACCCACAAAAGTGGTGAATTGTTTGCTTGTTGTGAGTGGGTGATCGCCACACAGCGTTCAGTAGAATAGTCGCTATGGCATAGAATGGAGGGTTGACCCCAGGGAACTGGATTTACTGAGTGTATGAGTTGGCAATTGGAACATTAAATAAGCAACAGACATCCACATTGTACTAATTAGTATTTGCGTCGTCAGATACTGAGTACTACGACCTAGATACGTCCGCATTCCAGTATCTAATACCAAGATTTCATCCTCGACTGAGTAGTCCAGATGGCATTTTATTCGCCCATACCGCTGGATGAGGGGTGCCGAGTGCATAGGTTCCAGAATATGCCATAGCAAACATGGAACTACTTATATTGGACACTTTTGTGAGGTTTCTTGAGATTTGTGAGTGCAGGAGGCCCCAACAGCCGCCCAAATTGTGTTTCGAGGTTATCTCCTGCAGGGGTTTTGCTCAAGAGCCCAGCCAAAAAGCATTAGTGACAAGCATACATGTTAAATGGCGGTCCATTGCCACCATATCACGGTGCTGCATTGAGTTTTGGGACGTTTTATAATGCAACCGGTATGCTAGACATCAGTCCTCTGCACCCTTGTATCCCTGTCGCCGCTGATCCGCGACTGCTTATTTCCCAGATTCGACAGTCTGTTTATTTCACAGCCAACTTCTACTGAAGTCTGCTCTGCTATCGTCGCTGTGGATGCTCCGCGTCGTTAGGCTGATAGGGAACCCGTCCTTCCGGTTCTCAACGGCCAGATTACATACCTTGCGAAAGCTCAATCAGTGAAATAGGTAATTCCAATAACTTTCGTTGGCTGGATCATGAATAGCTCATATATAGAGGAAGACTTGTGTATCAGGGCTTGTTTGTTAAAGGCGGTGTCGCTCTGAGGCAGCGTCAAGATGGTCATCCGCTGTCGAAGTTGACATATATGAGTGCGCTGCCCCAACTACACAACAAATCACACGAAATGCCCACTCATGAAGCTGGTGGAAGTGAGCCTACTAGATATTTACATTATCAGACGTGGAACTTATTCATTGCCATGTGGTTAGTGTGGTACTTGCTTAGCACGTGCCCGATCTATGGCGCACTTCCTCGCTGCAGATCCAAGCAAGCAATTGGTTCAGAACCTAACGGATGCTTTAAGACGAAAATGCATCTGCGAAAGTTGCGGAAACCTGTAGATTCTTTCACAGTTCGGGTCACAACATACGGTAGTGGCCGATATTCTAAATCCATAGATCAATATAAAGAACCGTCAAGTGACAACTGGATCGCATGTTGTTACCAAAAAGAGACTCTGGAAAAAGAATACCCAGGTAGGATGTACAACGTCATTTTCACCGCGTATCTTGTAATAACCCGGCTGTTGTGTGAATCTTCCCTCACTCTTATTCGCAAAGAAGAGAGCCCAACTGCGCAGATAAACCGGTGGCATAAAGTTGGTGCCACTATCATATCCACCAAGCACGGTAATGTCGGTGAACAGACTGATTATAAGCATGCGAATCGAAACTTAATTAACGCATGAGTGCAAGGCAGTCATACAAAAGAGATGTAGTGGCGAGGCTAACCAAGTCGCTTAAGGGTCGTCAAGGCTGTCGATTGAATTGCTAGCTGTAACAAGTAAGCACGCGGTAGCGGCTAAGAAAGTCCAAATGCGTAAGACGTTTATAGGCAAAAAGATGCAAAGACGACGAGGAAAATAAGCACGCAACGAGGGCAAAACGAAGACAAGTCAGCAGACGTAATTAGCGTCTTCAGATAGCAACGCATCACAATTTCGACAGATTTATTTGAACGGATTGAGGTTACTTTGGCGCGGAGCCCTGATGGTCTGTGATTGTCTACAGTGAAGATGACCGGCATTCCTCCCCTTCCTATCGCAGACATCGTTTTCCCGCATCGGTGTCTGTTCGTCGTTAGAGTCCACCATCGTCAGTACACTCCCCCGGCCCTTACTCGCAGGTGCCGATAGCGCTGCAATCCCCATTGGTGTCTAACTTATGTGGCGTGACCATCTCCCAATTCAAATACGTCATTTCTACAGAACCCCACTATTTCTTTGCGTCCGCTGTTTTCCACTTTTTTCACTCTGTCCGCTTGTTTATCGTAAAGTTATAAACCCTTTTTTTACACACAGGATTTATCCTGTGTGTGAACGACGAACGGACAGCGAGGGCGGGGGGGCGATGTTAGTGGTAGGGGGAAGAAACGCTCGTCACTGTCACTGCAGACGGTTGATCCGGATACACCCGGGATCCGCGCAAAAGTGACGTCAGTTCGTCCAAACGACCCCGTGGAAATAAAGTACGTTTCAAGATCTCACTTTGTTTTCTTCGCCACAATTTCAGTGTAGAGAAACCACGCTGATCGTTTTCTTAGATATTTTCGTGTGTACTTTGCTAAATTCGTTTTACTTGTTTATGCTATGACTTTATCTGTATACTGTATTTGTGAACTTTTCAGTTGAAGTCGGACATCTGCCGGTGGATTGTCTCGGTATATATGCTAGGTTTTCTGAGGCGTATGTCACCTTTAAAGCGCATCAGCATGGATTGTAGAGATGTTCATTTAGGGCCACATTATGTAGGGATGGCATATCACTCTACGTTCCTTGTGTTCGAATTCTGTTTGCTAAGAAAGGAATTGGAAGTCACCGAACAGTGAGGTAGTGACGGTGCGAACGATAAATTGTGTCCGACAAGAAAGTCGACAATATGTGAATTAACCAATCAATAACAGTAACGTCAGGACAGCAGAATGTGATGTTTCACTAGCGGGTGGTCGGCCGAAGTTCCGACTAGGTAGTTTGGGTATCGGTGATGGGATGTCGTCCAGGCGCTAACCGTCGCAGTGAATGTTAAGAACAAAATCAAAAATAAAAACTGATAGTCCGCCCTTACATGTCTATACCTCACTACCAACAGTAACTAATGGTCGTTACAATGTCCCTTCTGGACTCCTTCGCTTGCTACTATAATACCTTTGAATACAGGTGCTTTACTTGAAAAAAAACTCCTAATTCGCGCTTTACTCATTAAATTGAGACCCGGAATGTGTAACCGGAATGGTTGAGTTTATTTAAAGTTTATTTATTTATTTATTTATTTAAAGTTCTCGTGTACTAAGGACACTGACAGTATCATATATTTATGGCAGTAAACTTGTTCAAGTCTAATAGACAGGGCACAGTCTTCTGTGACCGCATCAATTATGGATGACGTTTTAGCAACCTCAATTACTATTGAAGTAGGTCCGTTGTCTCAAATTGCGGACGGTGTCCAGGGTACATTTTGAGAGACAACTCTAATAACGCTTATGTTTTTGAAAATGTTCTTAATGTGGGCGAATGAGGGTTGACTATGTCACGAACAAGGAAATTCGTGAATGAAGGAACATCTTAAATAACAACCACCAGAACAACGGCTACTTTATTTCAGCTTTGTTTGCATAGCTGTAGAGTCTATTCCAGTTTTGTCTGTATCATGTGAATGACGGAAGATCCAACGGAATCGAATTGTATGTTCGGTATTTACAACTGCGTCTATTGTTGAAAGGGCAGGAAATATCACAAGGCGAATGTAATTCTTGGTCGGTAAATATGGAATATGAAGTTCAACCGGTAGATGTATGGAAAAGCCTACGGAAGCCTAGTAGACGGAATGGTACGTAGACTTCCCAGTTCTCTTTATAGTCGCCTATGGTGGATATTGGAAGCTGGCATTTTGGGGAAGTTTGGTATGCACAGCCAGCCTGTCGCCTTCTGGGTGGTAGGGCGTTGTACGTGTTTTGCAGACGACTTGCAAAACGCATACTTCCTGAACGACCATGAGTCAGATGTTGGGCAGCAACCCAAATTAAGGTAAAGAGGACCACCCTATCGACAAAGCAACTTGTGATTGACTGCGTTTGTGACTGACTGACCGTCTTGGTGGAGTAGGAATACGGCTTCAATTCATCTTGCTAAACTAATCGATCATAACTAGGATATACTTGCTACATTGTAATCAGATCGGTCTCCGATTCGACTAGTTTATCTGGGAAGAGGGCATTCATTAGCCACAGTTGAGCTTTATGGAGGAGAAATCAGCGACCCCGATGCGGCGCATATGCGGCCAGAAGGGCAAAAAATGAATGAAAAAGAGCGGAGTTTCGGCCACCGTGTAGGACTCGTGCAATAAATTCCGTGCGTTTCTGCCTGAAATGGTCCAGCTCCCCGTGAAGACCTACCAGCAGGTTTTTAACAGAAGGAGAAGGGAAAACGGAATAAGGGTATTATGTGTTGGTAACGCGACGAAATAGGATGTCACTCAAGTGGCGAAATTTGGTCATCGGCCTAGAAGGCGACGGGCTGCTTGGATGGATCCGATCATTTGCCGCTTGCTGAATGTTTGCTTCCCTGAGCTATGTGTCCGAACCGCTTTGTTATGCGAGGATCCTGTCTCCCGTTTCTACATATTCATGAAAATTGATTTCACTGGGAGTTCAACACATTTCGTTTGACGCGATTAGGTGGAATCAGACTAGACAAGGAGTCTTCTTTTCCATGTTTCGAGTTCGGTCGTTAACGGCACTCGAAAGCAAGACCCCCCAAGCTTTTCTTGCAATCAAGAAAAACGATTCACCGAGTCTTTAACACATCTTAGCGATTGAAGCGCTCTGTGGTCTGTGCTAAGTCTAAGACACGGCCATCTGAAGGCATTTTCGAAAAGCTGTGTAAACATCAAAATGACCAGCAGTTAATGACAGAATTTATTGTAGCTGCTTTGTGTTTGATGGCAAAATTATAAGCGAAACAAATAGAATGTTCCGAATCACCGAAATTTTTTCAGACGATACAGCACCGTTTACAAACTTGCTAGCATCAGTGCCATGGATTAATTTTGGTTTGTCTAAGCTGCTGCGTTTAAAGCATGAGACTCATCGTCGCACTTCAGGGTCTACTTAAGACTCTTGTTCATAGACGCGAAGATTTAAACAAAATCACGGATGAATTTTCCGTAAAACGACATGAACCAGTTTAAACTCCCTACTTGTGGTCGGTTCAGGCGAGTTGTTTGAGTTTGGATTCAGTGAACCCTTTCTGGAAGCAAGGAAATATCACTCGGTGAGATTGATTAAATTAGAAATTAAACTGCCGTTCTTAAGCGACAGCTTTTCTGAAATTCAAATTTAAAACCATATGCTTGATGTCTGTGAGAGTCAGACTCGAACTGGCATTATGTTTATTTGTATTTCGTCTGCTGATTGAGTGTCCCCCCCCCCCAAACTGGTCGCGTAGTAGATGCAATGGACCATTATAGGGGCCATATCGGATCCTGACAGGCGTTATCGGAAGTGTGAACCATGACAAATGACAACGTTTCATGGTGCGGCGGTAGACTCGGTTGCCGGTGGACGTCGCGCACACCGGGACCCCTGCCGCCCCCCATTGCTATTGTTGGTCAAGAGCCTGGTCATTTGCCTCTGGTCCCTTTGACTCTGTCTTGACACGGGGTCCAGGTGGGAGGGGAGAAGAGAGAGTGTGGTAGATGCAGCGCAAGTCTACATTCACTACAGACCAATTCGCGCGCAAGTCACTGTGCCTGCTTCACCTTGTTTGGAGCACGCGGACGGCATCGGTAGATGCGATGGTCGAACAGTCATAAATAAGGCTACACCAGGGTAACAGATATCGAAGAACGTCGGAAACTGAAGATCTTAACTATGTCACATAGTTTAGGCTAAAATGCTGCATATTCAGAAAACGCTCTATGAGACGTTAAGGCTGTTTTGTTTCGGTCGGTGAGACGAAATTCAAACAGCCAATACCCCTACTTGAGGTCCTAGATGGAAAACCGCCGGGCGTTGTCCAGACACATTTTTCTAAAGAACTCTTATATCCGACACGCCCAAATTCCTTCCTTGCAAACACATGTCAACTAATTAACCTAAAATGTTTTTGGTCTCCAGTACTAGGGGCTGGCTTCTGTCCCCTTTTTCGTACTAATAATGGTCGAAATATTACTTTTATCCCAGTCCTTACCCTCTTGGCCGCCCGTAGAACATTTAGAACTCTTACTTGGTTATTCCTGCTCCCGCTTCCTCCACCACGTAGTGTTCTGTTTCCTCTGTCTAAAACATGCCTTTCTTTGGAATAATGGCCAGACGATATTAGGTTTTTAGATTGTCCGTCTTCGTTGGCGAAAAAACTACGTCCTTACCTCAATACAGACCTGATTAACGTCTTATTTTCCCAATCCTTCTCGAGTAGCCTTCCTAAAAACAGAAGAAATCGTTCACAAAATACTTTGTCAACCCTCGCTTTCCTTTCCGCGTGTGGTTTTGTCCGTCGCGACCTCTCCTCATAAGTTTCGACTTTCGCATCCCGGACATCGTGGCCTTCTAAAATATCGATGCCCTCCCTAGCCAACATCGCAAAAAACAGTGGTTGCAGCCTTGATGCGCATGTCCGTATCCGCCTCTCTTTCGCTCGCCAATTCGTCCACTTCGAGATCCCCTTCTGGCTACTGAAATGTTATGGTCTCGACTCTATCTCCGGGCTAATACTGGTTCAGCCACGACCTAGCATCCCCGTCGGCACTATAATGACGCTACGTACCCACTTGCTGATCTACCTTGAAAGTTGCACCCCACATACAGGATGAACCTATCCAGCTACTTTATACTCCATTGTTAGGCAATTTTTCTTCCTAATATTTTCCTCGAAAGTATGGGTTCCCTTAACTCTTCTGGTACTGTCGATTCAGGATTTTTCGCTACCTCCCCGGAGTCTAATCGTCTTATCAAAAATAGTCTATTTGTAGCCTGTAGACATTGTCATCATAGGCAGCACACGCGAAAAGACAAATCGCCGCGCACGGTTGAGGCTCTCTTCTGGTGCATGCCAATCTGCTCAGACCCGGCGACTTTGCTCAGTTGGATATCGTTAGCAAATATGACAACGGTTTAGCCCAAGTTACTGACATGGTCTGATGTCGACAAATAAGAAAAATGGTTCAAGGACTAAGTCCTGGAGAAAACGACCCAAAACGGATGTACGGGTTGGGTTCGAGGCACTAATTCCTCAATTCACGGTCTCCCTGTGAGAAACTCTGTAATACCCACGACAGTTTGCTTCTTATTTAACTTTCGGAAGGTTCGTGAACTGGACCTTGGTGTCAAACGCTAGCAAAAGCCTCCTTGAAGTCATTGTATATGCTGTCTATCCTGCCATCCTCCTGCAGTGGGGAGCACCGACAGGAGAGGAAAGAACGGCCTTGTTTGGAGCCGTTTTGCAGTATCGACGGTAAGTGGTTCTTCCCCAGTAGTTTCTTTGTTAATTTCCAAAGTAGGGTTTCTATTAGTTTGCAGCATATTCATGTCAGACTGACTGAGCGATAATTACTGACACTGAGTAGAGCGCAATCTGGCTGGCATTTGCTGTCTTCCTTTCGGGTTCTACTCCCCCCAGTTCAAATGCCGAATGGAAAACATCCGTCAGTGGTTTGGAGATTTAACTTACCAGTTCATTAAAGAACTTCACTGGTGTAGTATCCGGACCCCTGATCAAGCTTCTTCAAAACTTTGAAGCTCCCCTGCTACAACGGCCGTTTGGTAGGGCACAGAGTCAGGCACTCAGGCGGCATTTGCAGCAGGACTGCTGAGATTTTGAAACTAAAACTTTGTCCCTCTAATGAATACAGAAGCAAAGAGTTGACACACGCTTTTAAATTCCTCGCGCTTTTCAACCGATTTCATGTCCTCATCATCTCTAAGTACAGTGAGTTAATTCTTAATATTTAGCCCACCATTAGTGTAATGGGAAAAAATCTTGGATTTCTCCTCAGCTTACCAAATAATTCACAATTCGTTATCCTTCTCTGACTGATGAATCCGTATTTGACAGTACTCTAGTGACGAATAAGGTCCTTGAAATGTTGATATGAACCAGTTCCGCTGGATTTCTTCCGTTTAATATCTTGCTTTCTCAACCCTCTCTTGAGGTCTCTTGTTGATCAGACAAAACGACTTGTCGTTTATGGCGCCTTCACAGGACAACACCATCGTGTAAGATCCATGTAAATCGTCTTTACCGATCTCAAGTCTTCTTACGGATCCCCTGTGAACAAAATGTTTTACTTCGTGGTTGTAAAGTCAACCCTTTTCAAGCTGAAATTTGCCCCTCATATCTTGTAGGAGCTTGGTACGGTCAGTCTCCCCGAAGATGCACAGGACTATACTTCACCAAGGTTAGGAAATTCTTTTGTAAACACAAGGTCCACATAATCGTTTCTCTGGTTTTTCAGAAGCTGGCTGACGAATCTGCATCCTGTGCAAAGTGGAGGTCAAATACATGGTCCACCAAATTGAAGATGTGGAAACTAAGAGCTCCGCCAACTGCCGGATTACCTCAGTAGGTTGCAGATGGTTTGAACTCCCGGGAAATATGGATGTATTGATGACATGTCACCTCCTTGACAAAGTTGAGGAGGAATTCGACAGCTTAAATCGGCTGGTATGATGGCTTGTTCACGGATTCATATTCAAATCGCGAAGTCGGCGCTGATTAAACTGTCAAATTCCTGACCTCACTTATATGGATATCACACCACCCTGTCCATCTTGATGGTCTCAGCAAAAGAGCTGTGTCCCTGAATCAACGTCTCGAAATCGGTGACTCCAGCCTTGAACCACGCTTCTGTTATGGCAAAAACACCGGCTTTTCACGAATCCAGAGTATTGACATTGTTGATTTGCGAAAGGAGACGTTGAGCATTGGTATGCATAAAGCTCAGTTTCTCCTGCGAAGCTCCGCGACGTGAGCTCCTGCTCATTTTGTGGGACTAGATACAATAAGCTGTTAGTGCAGATCGAGATGAAAATGTGTTCACAGTGACCAAGCTGCGGGTGGATGTGCTTTCTCCTGGAAATGACCGTACGACACGCACAATGTCTCCTTTCAGTACTCTGAAATTGCTTCCACCCAGACTGGATCGCTTCAGGAGTTCTGTTTTGAACTCTCTCAATTTCGCCCGCTTTTGTGGTGAAACATCCAGCCGAAAAACTGTTGTGTGAGCGTTTGGGAGCGTTTGAGGCAAATACGGCCCACTAAATCCCCTGGTCCGGACGGCGTGTTTGCAAAAGTTCTGAATGAACTCTCAGACCAACAGGCCTCTCCGTTATCCAAGATCTTCAAAACTTCGATGGAGACCGGGGCTTTGCCTACCGACTGGAAGAAAGCAAATATAAGCCCCATATATAAAGGTGGCGAGAGAACAGCCCCAAATAGTTTCAGACCAGTGAGTCTCACTAGCATCTGTTGCAAGTTGATGGAAAGAGTAATAAAAACGGAGCTGATACGGCACCTCGAAGACAGCAACTTGCCCAGTCCACATCAGCATGGATTTCGAAGCGCTCGATCCTGCCTCACCAACCTCCTATTATCCATGGAGAGCTAACCGAAATAAATTGACATGGGCTTATCAGTCGACATAGTGTACATCGACTTCAAAAAGGCTTTTGACAGTGTTCCACACAGACGACTTATATGTAAACTACGTAAAGTGGGTGTGAATGGAAATCTTTTGAAATGGCTAGCCGATTTTCTTACGGGCAGATCTCAGCGTGTGTGTATCGGAAACGCTAAATCGGAATGGGCATCCGTGCACAGTGGCGTTCCGCATGGAAGCGTTCTGGGTCCAATTCTGTTCCTAATATATGCGCACGACGAACGAGAAATGCTTGCCGACGATATGGAATTGTGGAAATCAATAGAGAAGCCGGAAGATTCTGTGAAATTACAAGACAATTTAAATCGCTTGCAAAAATGGTGTGATGAGTGGTGTCTTAGCATCAATCGTAACAAATGCCAACTTATCCGATTACGTTCGAACAACAAGAGGCGGTTGAGATTTGAATCTCAGTACTTTATAGGAGGTCACCAACTCGAACCAGTCAACGGGTTAAGAGATCTCGGTGTGTGGATGACGTCAACTCTCAAACCATCGTCTCACTGCGTCAAGGTATCAAAGAAAGCTATGGGTATTCTAGGCGCGATTAGAGGATCCTTCGTCAATTTTGATGAAGAACTTTTCGACCGAGTATTTGGGGCATAAGTTCGACAAACGTTGGAATATTTTGTCCAGGCATGGTGCCCCTGGACGAAAAAAGATTACACCCTACTGGAGGGCGTACAACGTAGAGCGACCAGGCTAGTCGGCGGATTATGTGGCTTACCTTATGAGAGACGGCTGGCGAAGCTAAAAATATTCCCTCTCTCTTATAGACAGTACAGAGGGGACATGATCATGGCCTTCAGGATCTTCCGAGGGCTAGACTGTGCTCTTCAGTTTGACGGCCTCTTCGAACTGGCGCGGACGACAAATCTCCGAGGGCACCCATATAAATTGAAGACGAAACATGCCAGACTCGATTTGCGGACCAAATTCTTCTCTCATCGGCTGGTTGAGGGATGGAACAAATTGCCGACCTCCGTTGTCTTAGCAAAAAACGTCGAGACTTTCAAAAGAAGATTAGATAAACTTATGCTTGATGGTCAAACATTTACATGATATCAATGACTGGCATAACTGCTATGTAAATATTTGCATGTTTTTTTTTCATACGTCTATCTGTCAACAGGGTTTTCCAACGCTCTGTCTCTATCCCTCATATATACTGAATTATACTGAATTAAGTTCCCTCCCTGGTGGTAGCTACGCTTGTTCCTCATTCTGGAGGAAAATTTTTAATGGTCATGAATGACTCGACACATTATCTGGGTCTTTTATTTGGCTTTCGATGTGGTGACGCCCCGTCTGCCTTTGAGGGGGCCAGACATATTGATGGAACATTTCAATATCACGCTATATTTGGTTCTTTGGTGTCACAGAAGGCCTATGCATGCCATTTATGGTAATGCATTTACTAAAACCTGTTTGAGGGCCATATAGTTTAAGTTTTTACCCAAATACTGAATTAAGGTTACTCCTGTTGTTGCCATCTTCCGATTTACAGATACTTACCATGGTACTATTAACTCGTTGTCCCGCTTTTCCCAAAGTTTATTATTTGCCTGTGACCTTCGGCATTGCATTATTGATTTGCGTAGTATATGGACTCTGTTTCTTCCTACGAACACTCAGAGTTGTCTTGTCATTTCGATATTCCCCAGGGCGTTACTTTGTTTTCAGGGATCCCTTCCGATCATCTTTTTATAGTACAAGAGACTGGTTCTCGGTTGCGTCGAGTTCTGTAAACACACCGCTCGCTCTCTCAGTGGTTGGTAGATCTAAGAATGCCATGTATACTTACGTTCTTTTCGTTTTAAATTTCTGATACCGCCGAATTCCTCTCATCGGGTAGATGGCGAAGGCGTTTCTTCATATTTTTCCTTTTTATTTTGGATCCCTCGACTTCCTCCTAATTTCGGAATATTTATGGAGAGGTGTAAAACGAGTCGTAAAGCTCTCGTCCTCGTAATTTTTATCTATCAATGTTATGAAAATCTTTTCCCGTTTGGCGTTAGGTAGTTTATAGCATACTGTCCGGTACTACAGTCAATTTAGAATGTCTATTGCTTATTCACTCTTCTTCTCAGCTCTTTGAGACTTGATGCACCTTAGTGCGTCCTGTTAAATGGACCGGTTGCAATAAAGGTAATTTTTAGAAAGGGTCTCGATGGCCGTGTGATAGTTTTTAGCTCTTTAATCACATGGTGCTTACTTAAGTGCGTCGAGGGAAGAAATTGAAATAAGTAATCAACCCACTGCTTTTTGAAGAGCCACTGAGTCATTTACACCACAACTGTTTCGGGGAGTTTGCTTTAACGGTATGTGGGGAATCCAGACTGAAGCTTCAGCCCGCACTTATTTATGCATATTTTAATCTTTGTGGAGATGAGACGAGAGGTTCGCTGACGCATGGTCTGTAAACAGAGTTCTTGTCCAAGACCATGTATTTTGTTGTAACCAGAGACAAGATCGCCTCCTTGCCGATTGTAACACAGACAAAATATATAAAGGTACTCCAGGCTTTCTAGGTAAAATCGGTGCTTCAGACCTTCCTCTAGCTTTGTCTTACCAAGCTGCATTTTCTCAAGACGCATTTTGTCCGTGTCCCTTATTCTAGATAGGGTCGAACGAGAGTGCCTAAAGAGGTCTTTGACGAAAACCGTAAATGCCATTTTGATAGCGCGCATGGTCTCCTCGACGTTTCTTGCAACCTTTGAGAATTGCAAAGACGACTTCACACTGCTCTGTACCAAACGACGAGATCCTTCTGGCAATATTCTACGAGAACTTCAATGTCCTTCAGGTAGTATGCGTTCACGCTGTCGCCCGACTGCTAGTGGACATGATGTACATGATGTAAATGAAGTTAAAATAGAGGGGTCATCGTTCGGATCAGGTCTACAATCTGTCCAAATTATTTTTTGGGTTTTCCGGTAACTCACGCCCTTCACGACCTTCCAGAAATAAGCGCAGTCAGCAAAGATTAACTTACCGCAGCCGAGTTCCTGAAGGCTGATAATGTCACATAAAATTACCAGCAAGCGTCTGAGAAATAAGCCTCAAGGAACCCTTTAGTTAAGTTCAGCCAACTTGGTTTGACATCTCCAATATTTTCGACCAAGTAGAACAGTCGTTATGCATTCCAGGTGGTCATCGCTGATGTTTGGGGAGCTCAGTTTATGTAAAATGCATTAATTTGGGACGCGACCGATGGTTTTGTCGAAATCGATGCATAATTATAATAGTTATTGCAATGAATGCCATGTTACAAGAATTGTCAAAATAAATATGCAGAGTTGATCTGCCGGATAGTGAATAAAATCCCTTAAAAAACAGACTTATTTTGCAACGCTTTCAGGCAGTTGAGTCATTCAGGATAAAACCGTAGTCTTTGCAATGAAGGCAGTCTAGAAAGGTAAAAGTTCGCTCTTGTGCAGCGGGAGTTTTCAGCCTTCATTTCTTGTCATGGAATCAATCCTTTGCGCCGGACAAGGGTGCTTGGGCGAACATCTGTTTGCTGTTAGCTTAAAGGTTTACCCGTTCATTGATGGGCTACAGAGTCAGTGCCATTCCACTCAATGAAAAACCGACCACGAACACCGCCACGAAGAAGGAATTTTCTGGATTCGAAGCCCAGAAATTGTACAAATTCCACTGACGGCAGAACGCGAAAGGCAGTTCACCTAAACAGAAAAGAATTTCGCAGAATTTTTGTGTTCCTGAGTACTTCATTACGGGTTGCAGTTATGGTAACTGAAAGGAATCGAACATACAAACATGTGCGTAGCAGAGAAAAAAAGAATGCGCGACGGCCTTTGGGTCAAGAATGGTCAAAATGCTTCGAAATGGTAAGCGGACTAAAAACGCCAGTTCAAAATTTGAGTAGCAAAAACAGTTCCTTTTGTAACCGGTAAGGTCACAAGCGATAAAGGCTTGTGAGTCCATAACGCTGCCGGTAAACCTAATTTGAGTGTCTCGGGATCAAAACTATTTTAATAAAGAGATAATGGACGATTTCCATTTTCTCCCGTTCACCAGTGCCTGATTGGCTAAATAAAAACCAGCAGTATTATAGGCCAGACCTAATAGATAGATATATAGATAATTTTTATTAAAGACCTGTCGGGGTCCCATCAAAGAAAGTTAAAATAAATTTGCATGAGAGTTTTAGACGTGGTAGGCCGAATCTTTACAAAATGCAATTCCTAGTTTCTGACTTAGAAGTCCATTGAGAAACATGATGATTGAGCGGTGAAAAAAAAACTCCTTACAAAAAGTTAAAAATGATTGGATTACTTTTACAGGAGAAAAAAAAACCCTCCATAAAAATAATAACAGAAAAAAGCGAGCAGGACTGGCCTGTAGGTGGCGGTATATAACGGAATGTTGTCGGTCATCGTCAGGGTAGCAATAAATGTCAGCCTTGATGGGTACGAATGTGGGTCAGACAGGACTGGCTTGCAAATGGCATTGTATACGGGATTCACACTTGAGATCGTCTGGGGCGGATTGGTACACCGCGTCAAAAAGGCCAGACGAGAGGAAACGAGATGCGATCGGCCACAGCACGCTTCGAGCTCAGCCGAGCAGTGAGGAAGGGAGGTACGACCGAACTACTAGTAGACAGTGAATACTGAGGGTTCCGCCGTGAGCGTCGACAGACCGCATGAGTTCGGAATTCGGGAGATGACATCAAAAACCGCGAAAATTGTCGCTATGGGGGGGGGGAGGATAGCAATGGATTTAGAAACCAATTCAAAACAGGGGTTTCTAATGGTATAATTAAGAGTTACCACTTAATCTACCACTAAATCCCAGGAGGACCCTTCTCGAAGTCAGGAATCTGAGTGTTCGGGAATGAGACCGTTAACAGTGCCTTTATGCTTTCCGGTGTAAGATGGTTGCGTAATTTCGACTTGAATACCAGTAACTTAGGCGATCATCTAATTTCAGGCGGAAGATTATTCCAAAGGAAGGCATATTTGGAAGCAAAGAAGAGGGAGCGCTTAGATGTAGTACAACGAGGCGGCGGAATCACCATGCAGGAGTTGCGCGTGGAATAAGACCGATCTCTCGGAGTGAGAGTGTCAATGAGCGGAAGACTGGAGCTAGAGTTGATGCGAAAAAGGAAGCAAAGGCCAGCTTCGAGTCTTCTAACCCACAAAAACTTAATGTTCGCCAGCTGACATCTCTCAGTATAAGAAATACTGGACGAAGCTTGAGAGAACAGTTTACGGGTGAAAACCCTCTGAACATTTTCGATTTTATTACGGTCGCAGGCGTTCATTAAACCGAAGAAAGGACAGCAATATTCGAGGACTGGAAGAACAAACATTTGATAAAGTCTTAGCTTCATTTCCGGAAGAAAAAAATTATGCGATATGAATCCACATATCTGCGCGGCTTTGGCAGAGATTCTATCTGCATGAGGTGATAAAGCAAGTTTATTTGTATAACTTAGACCTAGGTCCTTTATGGTGAGGCATTCTGAGAGTGGGTTATTCTGAAAAATTATGGGACCAGGAAGTTTGGTAGGACTACACTTGGATGATGAAAACTCTGTCTGCCATGTCGAACCCCATCTGCTTAAGCGTAGTAAATCGGCATTTATTTTTCAACACAAACATTTGCGGTGTCCTTAGAGTATAAAGCTGGGTTTTAATATAGATGTTTTAAAAATTTCAGAGGCAGTTGGAATGCAGTGCTCCGAAAGGTTGAGACTTTTCAGCCATGATATGCCCAGACATTTAATGACTCCGGATACAATTGAAAAGTCAAATTGGCGAACACGCGTTTTCGGTAATTCTTCCTCAGGCCAATACAATTACATGAAGGAATGAAAATGTACAAAATCAACAGTGTTTATAGATGCCTCAAGGGATATTAGGTCATTAACACTCATCATCCCCACGCCGCCCTCATGAGAAGGTCGGTGGGTGTTAGTCGTCAGAGCTAGGGGAGGGGGGTAGGAGAGTCTTTGAGTGATGTTCTTGGGTTGAGTACACGGAGTACCCATCATCGTGATTAGGGATTTGAGGCGGCATGGCTTCATCACTTGGGATTGGCGTTGGCCGCGGACCCCTCGCTAAAGTTCACTGCAGAGACCGAGGCAGATAACGAACTTGCCTTTCTCGATGTCCTTCTGCACAGGCAAGAGGATGGGTCTATCCAGCGCAGGGTGTTCCGAAAGAAAACCTGAACGGGACAATACGTTAATTTCCACTGTTTTTTCCCCTAAACATCAAATGGAATTTAGTCCAGGGATTGGCGGCTAGAGTGAAACGCATCTGTTCACCTGAAGCTATTGAAGAAGAGCTTCAACAGCTGCGGAACACACTTCGGGAGAACGGATACCCAGATATATTTATCCTCCGAAATATTGGGGGACGTGCCGAAAAGCCCTCTGTTGCGACTGTGGAAAAGAAAGATGTATTCATAAGATTGCCTTTTAGTGGAGCCGCAGAGAGCGAACTAATCCGACGGCGCCTAACTACAGCTATCACGAGGGCATTCCCTGCGGCGAATTTACGCGTATGCTTCACAAACTCTCCCCTCATACGTTTGGAAGGTAAAGACAGACTACCGTTGGAGGCCACATCAATGTGCATTTATTCATTCACTTGCTCCTGTGGAGCAGGATACATCGACCGCACAACGAGACGCCTGGTAAAGAGGGTGCGTGAACATATGCCCGCCTGGCTAGACAAAAGGTGAGACCCGGTCGATTTCGAGTTCTATTCTCGCGGATTTAATCGATACGAACCACCGAGTTGATGCCAAGAAAGCATTTCAGGTTGCCTACCGGACACCAACATGCTTCTCTAAAGGCCTACGCCAACGGATACTAGCAACGGCCGAGGCAGTAGCGATACGGTTGGTGAATCCGGTGTTAGGCTGTCAGAAAACTCTGACACAAGCGCTTTCTCTGCCGTGGCCAACGCTAACCCCAAATGATGAAGCCATGCCACCTCAAATCCCTAATCACGATGATGGGTACTCCGTGTACTCAACCCAAGAACATCACTCAAAGACTCTCCTACCCCCCTCCCCTAGCTCTGACGACTAACACCCACCGACCTTCCCATGAGGGCGGCGTGGGGATGATGAGTGTTAATGACCTAATATCCCTTGAGGCATCTATAAACACTGTTGATTTTGCACATTTTCATTCCTTCATGTAATTGTATTGGTCTGAGGAAGAATTACCGAAAACGCGTGTTCGCCAATTTGACTTTTCAATTGTAACATGGGAATATTTCCGGAACTTAGACTCCGGATACATTTATTTCGCAACCATCAGTATTTCGTGAGGGCTGATGATTGCCAAAAAACAGCCATAATTGAGCATTTATGCGAAGAAAGGGAGAGGTGCCATGGGTAAAACCGTTGAGCAAGGACCTATTGATAGTTTCCAAAATTTCCAGCACAAGGTCGCCATATGCCGACTTGTATGGATGGGCAACTTTCAAATAATCAAAGTACACAGAAGACATACCGTTCTGAAATAAGTCCGGCATATCATTGACACGAAGGTAAAATATTAGCAGACAAATACACTACTCTGAATAACTCCACTCTTAACGCGTGTGGGGCTGGATATTACAGCGTAAATCTTAACACTCTACGTACGAGAGCCATAAAAAGAAGATGTATAATTGAGAAGCTCACCATCTATTTCGAAATAGAAAAATATCAAGAGAGGGATAGCGTATATAACACGATCAAAGACCTAAGTGAAATCGAAGAAGACTGTGTAAAGGGCGAAACTACTGTCCTTTGATTGTGGAATATACTCAAGGAAAGAGAGCCATCAAGTGTCAAAGGACTAAGCTTTAAGAAACCCATGGTGAGCCACACTCAGTAGGCTATTCTCTGTTAAGTGACACACCATTTTATCTATTCTCAAGGTCTGCTGGGTTTTTTAGACTGTTTCGTAGGTTGTCTGTTTTCAAAAAGTCGTAAAATGACGTATAATTGTCCTGCTTGTAGATTGGCGGGATGTGTGATTCATTTCACGAACTGAGATAGGTTTTGCTTTCAAGAGCAAAATTGAGTATCCTGCACACGAGGGGCGGAAAGTCTCATTTACGCCATCCTTTAAGAGGCGGACAGGGACACCATCGGGGTCAGAACTATGAGATTGTTGAAAGCATCGAATGTCTACGGTTACGCACCAGAGGGTAAAGTTTGCAATTTCTAAAACGGCATCGGCCCAAACCTGGGTGTTCGGGGGCGGATCGGTCCAGTTTTCAACAAATGTTTTGGACACGGAAGCATTTAAACATCAGTGGTCAACGTGGCGTTTGCTGTAGGGATTTCGCTAGCGTCTCGAAGGATGTGATACCGGGGTCTTCCTCCGATACTTCCAGTGCGGGAAAAAGGCTTCCCGACATTTGATCAGTAGTTTTCAGTATAGCTGACCACTTTGGCCGGCTGTTTTTCTTCGAACAACCTCTTAGACCACCCAAAACTACGGTCGGTGAAGGGAAGTAATGAAATGTTAGTTTGCAGATGGAGTCGACGAGAGAACTCACACAGCCCACGGGGAAAAGATGAGTGGAGAAAAACCACGGTGCCTACATTTATTGTTCCTGACGGGGAGCAAAACGAGAAAAAAGTGGGTTCGACAGTTCGTTAAGTTTAGCAGCGCAAATATTCCTGTCTGAACTTAGGAAAAAATCAGTTCACTCGTGGAAAAATAAGGTGTGCAATCAATTCTGCCTTATGGACTGATCCGAAATCAAAAAAAAGTTTTATTTTAGTGATGGAATTTTATCAGCCTCCAGTTCCAATGAAGAAAAACCACGACGTAGTCAGAATTCCCAAGTGGGCCTAAGGGTGACTATTACAAATGCAGGCAACCTCCACAGTAAATTAAATCCAGTACGATTGCACTTCGAGTGAGTAAATCGACGACCTGAGTCCAAATTTCGTTTTCAAAGTCCCCGAGTGTAGCCCCAAACTTCACAGGGCTTGAGAGTGGAAACCAGCCGACCTCGGAACGGTTACAATTCTCCACAGTAAAGTGATACTAAAGATTTGGATCAACTGCAGCATTCATTGTCTGTGGGAGACAAAGACCAAAACTCCCATTGGCGTTAGATTAAAGATAGCTACAACCAATGAGTAATGAACATTTATCTTTAAAGTAGCTCTAAGCCAACAGTACCCTTCTCCACGGGAAAATTCGAAAAGTCCAGCAAGAGAAATGCATGCGCTTGCTAATCGTAGACGCGGGTCCTCTCACGACTGCTCTCTTGACGATCATTCCGAATGAAAATGTAGGCTGGCAGAGAGACTTCAGAGCCAAATGCGAAAGATGCTCTTCATGTCTTAGTTACAGGAACAATATCCGGACACTGGAAAAACACCAGAGTCTGAGGCAAAGGAACCTTATTTAGCAAGAACCTGAAATTTTGAGAGAAAATTTTAATAGGGATAACTGTTTGTTTCTGTTGATGGGGAGTTGCGTTATCCAGTGGTTAACTGTCCACGTACCGTAGGGATCAAGGGGAAGTTTTCTTAAAAAAGCTGAACTTCTTCAGTGCTCAAGTGGCTGAAACCGAACTCCGGTTTAACTTTTAACCAAGCAGCTGTTATAATCTTCCAAATGTAACTGGTGGGATTTGCAAAGGGCAGTATAAAAGAGGTATCGTTGTGTTGGGGACCCCATGACCGAATTGTTTAACAAACTAACAAAGGCTGTCGTGCCGGTGTTGACTGACGACGTCGTCACACTTATCACCCTTTTCCGGCATCGGTGTGACATAAGGGAAAACTGAGCATCATAATATACGGCAGAATCTGTCTGTTATGTGATTTCCGAAAAAGACTTCTATTAAAGCGAAGATGCTGGTAAGTTTCTGGCGTGATGACGGGCCAAGGACTACCGTTTAACATGCGCGAAGCTGAATCCCAAACCACAACTTGTCAGACACAAATACGAGCCCTCCATAGTAGGTACGTGATTGAGAATAATAAGCAGCATTAAATTATATTTGCCTTTCATTTGTTTCTCTACTTCGGAGCTAATTACCTCAGTGACTTTAACCGTTTGCTTGGTAACTCTCTCGGAAATTATAGCCACATCCTCAGGTAAAAATTGATTTAATGTTCCTTTTGACGATGTCTCCTTACCACTAACAGAATCGTATACCTGAGCTATCAAACGGTCAAGAAGTTCGCAGTGGACTAAATGGGTTTTTAAGTTCACCTAATCTCGAGAAGGCTGCGAGGTACGTAAAGCTTAACGTGTCTACGGCCATGATTCTAGCGTTCTGGGATTGTGAGGGGGAAGAAGCTGCAAGATTTCGTACTTTAGGAAGTCTATTCTGGGACATTGTAGCGTACTATTCAAAATGTCTCCTACAGAAGTAAAGATGTTGATAATTTACTACAATATGTTTAGCACATTTAACTTACTATGGTAAATATAAAAAAACCGTCCGGCTCGGCTTTTAAGTACGAGTGCGACACAAAATTCAATTTATCTATCAGATTGTCAGTCTAGTCAAAATAAATTATACACAACAGCAAAAAGTCCTTTAAAAAGAGTCAGGCGATAAGATACACTAATTGCTAGGGAATATCGAAGTAAAAAACAAAATCAGGCCCATCTCTGAACATCGAACAGCTATAAGAAATCTTAACCAAACCCTCCTCTAAAGCCTTGGTCTACACCTCTGTTAAGTCAGCTGATCTTAGAGAAAAGTGTGTCTTCGCCGAATGTCACAGTGAAAATTCTGTAAGGTATTATTTTCAGCGTTAAACTGTAGTGCAGCATGATTTACGAGGACTCTTAATGTTTTGCAAAAAAGGCGGAACATACATATAGGCCAAAGCTGCTTGCTATCATCTTACTACCTCCCTTTTATAAGGCAGGCACGCTAGATGTTTTTAACAACGAATTCTAGCACTCTGTTCACATTTGCAGTTTGAAGACAGATGAAAAACAAATTACCGGCCCTGCAAATAACTCCTTAAGAATCAACCCAGGAATGTTATCCAGTTCACGAGACTTGTCCGACTTAATTTGGTTGAGGATTCCTCATGATTCTCTGACGGAACAGATAACGGTTCTAATAACTACTGTACCTTAATACACTTCAAAGTCTGGCCTGCCTTTGGAGTACTCCACCATAAACACCGACTGAAAGGGCAGGAGAAGTAAATGTACTTTTCGCGATCCTTGAGATAACTAGTTCCTGATACAATATTTTAAATCCACAATCTCGTCCCTATGCTTCCTCCTACTAAGGAAAAACACGCAACACTTTTTGGATATGTACTGGCTTCCGATGTCAGTCGTCGTTTAAAAGAAGTTCTAGCAGTCCGCATTGCGTTACCTCTTATATTCGACAATTGATGTGGGATCCTGACGAAACAAGCAATTTCCACGGTCTCCGTCACTTCTTTACGCTTCTTTTCACTACTGCCTTAACGCATTATTGGCTAGAACGCAGTTCTGTTATTTTCATAAGACAATTAAATTCAGCTGAACGCACAGACACCCTGAATACACCGCCAAAATTTTTGGTGTCTTTCGTGTCAATTAACTAAGTTTCCGTTAAAGTACCAAGTTTCAGTGCATCTAAACAGCCTTCCCTGACATTTCTCCGTCTCTGGATATGCAATTATGCAAATAAAAAGACAGAACACATGAAAGTATATGAAATATGGCCATTTTTACTGAGTAAGGGTTGTAATTTTACTTCCTCTTATGACTCATTCCTTTTGACTGAGGACGAAGTCCAAGCAGTTAGACCATTTTCTCCGTCCTGTTCCGAGCTCTATTTGTCGGACGAGGCGTTTATCTAAAAAAATTGCAAACGTTTTTAGTCGAATGAAATTAATGAGCGTTTACTGCTAGAATTGTGCAGGCAAATCTAGGAGCAGTGAACCCATCCTATACTGGTTTAAGTAAACTAAGTAATTCCACGTCGGCGCATTTGTTTGAACTGACAGGCCTACAGAGAGCGGAGAGGTTAGGAGTCGACAGTCGTCTGATATAAATTTTGCATGAAATGACAATATAGTTTTGTAGTATTACATCGGACCTTTCTCGCTAACTGTAGTTAATTTGATTGGGTACATAAGTTCCCATGTCTCCACCCCATGTTGATCACAATCTCCAAGACTCACTTCGCTGATGCATATTTATTCTCTTAGCCAGGTTTCCGTCAATACAGTTGTGTGAGATTTCTGTCCAAAAATATTAGTTTGTGTTCATGCAGCCTATTGAAGAGACCCTGATAGCCGGTGTAGTAGTCGATAGTAGCATGCCAGCATGACTGTCCTCGGGAACAGATTTCCTTCTGACTAGAATAATGTGTCTATCTCTTATTTTGAGGTCTGACTTACCGTCGCTATTTCGATCTCCCATTTCGTCATTAAATTTCTCATTTTAATTTCCTATTTCGATCCGTAATCTGATTAAAGAAACGGCAGCCTCTGTGCTCCGCATAAGCGACTTTATCTGAAATGGGAGCTGCGCCTTCGCTTTGTCTTATAAAGTGATTGCTAGGGCTCATGGTGGGGCTTGCAGACTAGACGCTGGCTGAGCCTTCCATATTGTGCATGCTTTGTGAATTATGAGACACCGAAGGCCCTCAGAAAAGCTTTAACACACTCTTAAGTAGGGCTAGGTCAAGTTTCACTTTATTCTTTCGAATTGTTGGCGTTGACCGTAAAACGCTTTCTATTACTATATTTTGTTTCTGATCAAACAGAACGCCTGCCGCGGTCGCATTACATCTTCCAACTGACCTAACAGTCGTCTCTAGTTTTATCGTTCTACTAAATTCTGATGAACTGTCTATTGGACTCTCAACACTCAAACCGATGAAAGATTTGATCACGTTCATGCTGATAGTGTTTACTTCTAGTCTGCTCTGTTGTTTGCTGCAAAAGCCAGCATCTGCCTCTTTGGAAGTACACCTAGCCGCCGCCCTCCAGTGATTTATACCTATGCAAACATCCTCCGTAAACCCTTGCCTTTGTGGACCGTGCTCAGGTATATGGTATAAGTGCACCACCGTGATTCTGCGTGGATTTTTACCCTAACACTATCGAGTTCGGATTTCGCTCTGTAAATTTTGTTACCTGTCCCCTGAACATTCGCACAATACGGTAACCAATGATGCTTTTACTTTCTTTCGAGTGCGCTTTTTCATTTTTCAAATTATTTCTAGACATGTGGTATAATCGTCTAGGGCTTGAACTTGTGCTTTATAAACGCTGTTATTATCTCTGCTAAACGCTCCAGGTTCCCCTCTAACCTTCTAACTGGCATGGCAAGATCAAAATAACCATCGAATCGGGCATGCAGAGTTCATCGGCCTCTTTCGTGTTCAGTTTTGAAGTAGGTCGGGAAGACCACGTAGGCAAAATAAAGCAGGCTCTGGCAAGACTGATCAGGGCGGTAATGAATAACAGACATTTATTTGTTCGGGAGAAGAAGCTAGCAAAATACATCGCGATAGCTGGACTCTATAGAGCCGAGGATCAGTAAAGCTGAGATGTGCAAGTTCGTGTTCTAAACTAATTAAATTTTCAGAGCGGAATTAAAGACCGATGAACCGAAATCAAGTCGCTGTAGCCATCGTGCAATTTATCTAAAGAAATCACGTATAGAAAACTTCACATGCCTGTTTTATTGCCAATGTTATGCAGGCCGACTGACCTACTCCCCACATGACCTGACATATTTCACAATTAAGTGTCCGCAGGATAGTTCGCACTTAGTCATTAAAGGCTGGCAAATCAAAAGTTGGTCAAGGGAACCTTCAGGAAGAGGATGCGTGTGCATGAGTGTCTCGGAGTCTTTGTCGACCATAGTTACCATAAGTGACGACATTGCCCACGCAAAGTTCAAGACGTGAAAGTTGGTGCGCTCGCGTATTCTGTTGTTTATCAGATATTTGGGCGCTTGTTCATAGCTTTTCTTTTCGAAGAAAGCCGACAATTGGCAAACTCCTTATAAACGTGTTTTGAACTTCAAATCATCGAGGTCGTGTCGACAAAAATTGTTTGAATTATTAGATTTTAAAGCGCTCATTCAGGTGGTCGAGCATTTGTGTCGACGCCATGTCCTACTCTGATTTAGGGCATAAGTTGGAACAGGATTTCAAGTATAATAACAATGTCGAGCAGGCAGATGTATATATACGCATGGGTGGGTATCCGCAATACCGTTTAACCTGTCTAGGTTTCCTTCGCAAACTGTACTCGATCTTGGCTGTGCAGCTTCTTGTCACAGTTACTACGGGGGCGATCATGTTTCCCTTTAGGAGCGAGATAGCTGCCTTCCTTTTGCAAAAGTAACAAACTCCACTTATTCGTTCACCTGTAGTTCTTTTGCACCAATATGCCTTGTATTGGCCTCCTTCGCATTACTAATCGCGATGTATGCAAAACGTTACGAAAGCCCAGCCAATCTTATTTTATTATTTAGCTTCGTAAGTCTTCTGGTTCTTATAATAATTCCTGCATTTCAGACAATCGTAGAGGCTTTGATTGTGGGTATGGTAGGTAAGTATTATTGATTTCTGTCATTTCAGTTCTACCGTACCAAAATTGACACTCCCCTTCCAGCTTGGGTGCCGTGGAAGAACCCTCTCATTTCCTGTGTTCCTATTTGTGACAGCTATATGTACTTGGTTTCCGTCATACATGAGAGAATGAGCGCTTAGGTAATGCGGCTAATCAGACATACTTACGTTATGTATGGGCAGGGTTAAATCCATCTTTAGTAGACGTGGATATGCGGCAGGTGACGTTCTTTTAAAATGATTTAATGCGCTGTAGCGTGTAAGTAGATCCAAACTAAGTCTGAACCTCCGCGTGTATTCTATTCACGCTGTCACCGTTGAGCCGCAGTCCATTCCGGCCATGCTCGTTAATGAGCAGCAATCATTCCTCCCCCTTACCTCAATCTTTAACCACAAAAGCCCTAACATCTTCTGCATGACCTTTTAAACTTGTTTATTTATTATTTCGGTTAAGTCGTTCACTTCGACTCGTCAGTCATTCTCCAAGCTCTTGTGATCACGTCGGCCGTTGTTTGCAGTTTAACGGCCTATACAATGCAGTCAAAAAGGGATTTCTCGTCATGGGGCGGTTTACTGGGCTCCTTGCTGCTGGCCTTAGTCGTTGGCGGTCTGACTAATGTAAGTTTGCATTTTTTGTTGTCCTCTTTATCGTGACAAAAGACCGCTCGGGCGGAAATCTTTTTCTATTTCGACTGTACAATTATTTTCGGTGTCTTTTCTGACAAGGGGATGTAGTATCGATAGTTATGCTTGTCAGGTCTGTGCTCCGGCCATTGTGAAGTGTGCATTTTGAACCTTTTTGCCTGTTACAACCCACTAACACGTAAGGGATGCTAAAAGCGTTTAATTCCGTATCTCGCAATCGATCTTGATTGAACAAACTCGTTCCCTACGCTGCCGAAGTAGGCTACTGCCCACAGGCCTTATGCATTGTCCGATGTGGCATTTATTGGTAGTTGCCAATATACTCACAAAAGTTCTAAACATGAATGCACGGACACAATGAGTTTCGGTATTTTTGACACCGAATGCGCCCATTTAGTATGCAAGATTTTGTTTCGTTGTGGGCAAAATAGGAAGTACATAAGTGTAAAAATGTGCCTGGCATTCAATGGGAGTAATTTTGCAACGAGTTTGTGCGTTGTACCTGTTTGCCAGGCAATTACACTTCCGACTAACATAATGTGTCTTTGATTCACAACCCTAACTTCACCTTGGTAACTTGCCAGCGTCGTGACTCGCAATGATAGCAACTTGTTCCACGCGTCCAGACTGACCACCAAATAAATAATTCCAATATTCCTGGCCTCAGGAATGTGTTTTCTTGAGGCTATGGCACTTGCGTTCACAAAACTCGCCGCTCGTTTTGGACCGATTGACTAAGTACACATCTACTAAATTACAGCTTTGTCACGTACTTTCTGATCGGTTTCTTTCTGTTTTTAAAATAAGCGGGAGAGTTTGCACTGTAGTGCTTTCTTCGCACTTTGACCGTCCTTCTGCTTGTTTTCCATTTAAATCAGTGCCTTTCTCTTCTCAACTGAAGTTCGAGCATGCCTTTGGGCACAGGACTGATTTTAACTTCTTGACCCACGCAGCGGACACCGTAACGGCATTTTAATTTTTATTGTGTCGGTTGCGATTGGTGATTATTTAGTCGGTTTTGGAACCGGGAATATTCAGGAGGACATGGTACGCGTAAGCTCCCCAGTGTTGCCAGATCCAAAGCTAGTAATCTAATGCGTAAAGTGATGGTAGCGCGTGAAGTATTATCAATTTTCATAACGCAGCTTTGGCTTGCGAGCTTTTTACAGGTCACCAATTCACCAGATCAGTTATCTGTCATCCCTTACGATATTGCCTCTTCGTGGTCTACGACTGCTTATTCATTCTACTAAGGAACCCATCTGTTTCCCTTCAAGTCTGTTGAAAATCGTTCCACTCTGTCATCCACATACTCATTGGGCTGTTTGCATTCAGGCTGACAGTGTTTCCTGATTTTCCTAGTAGATTTCGCTCCAGCTCATAACCGACTCTACTGACTGCCGGAATGTGCGGCGACTAGCTTGCCAGCTTATTAGCATCTTTTGTTCAGAAGTGGTTCCTCGAAATTGCTGGTTTTTCTGATGTCATTGGCTCAAAGAGTGGTGTTCATGACGCAGATACAATAACTGATTTTAAATAGCTGTTTCGTCCTCTGTCAGGTATTGCACTAGCATAAACCGTAGTCAATTTCCTAATCCGTGCCTCCGCCACATCAGACTTCGAGAAAAAAGACGAAATGTAGAGAATTCATTTCTTTCGGGGCTAAGTTATTAACAATCGCTTTTGAATTGTAGGCAATAGTGATAATAGTGAATGCGTGCATCCATGAACACCACAATTCCAACATTTGGCCGCCTATCTCTATCTAATTGCCGGTTCGGTGAGGATTGCGCCACAATTTGTGATTGTAATAGTTGGTATTGCCGTTATCGTTTGTGTGCCCAGCGTTTGGTTAACCGCCTATTACAGACTACCGACAAGAGTGGCTTTCGAAAAGCACAGAGAAACTTGGGTGGTTGTAGTATTCGAAGATGTATATTATACCGTTTTTGCCCTGATAAGGGTTTAGGACGTGACCGGGGGTCTATTTAGGCAATGGTATTCGAAGAATTGAAGTCCATAAAGCTTTGTATTTTCGGGGATTTTTTGCCTGCGATTTTACAGGAGGCTGACTTCGGTCAGCTCGTGCGTATAACTCGGGGATTCAGTCCACATTTACGATTCGCAGCCGTTTGTGGCGGTCAAGGATGTGAGATCAACTTAAACCACGCACAATAAGTTCGTTTCGTCTAATGACAGAAGTCAGGGAGCTGGGAGGACTAGTTTATTCTGTACACAGGGCAGGTTGCCGTAAGTTGGCTGTTTGCTTGCAACAGATAAAAACGTCCGTTCACGGAGAGCGTCAGTCGCGGTGTGTCGTTTACGCGGGAGTGAAAGTCTGTGTCAGTAGGTGGGGGTGACGGGTTGGATGCTGGTCATGAGATTGGACGGATTAGGGGAGGATTAGGGGGAAGCATAATTACAGGGGCTTACGGGTATCAAGCCAGGTCGTCCGACGCGCATGAGGTGATAATTGTTTGTGGGGGAAGCCGGGGGTCACTGCAGCTGGACAGGAGGGGGGGCCCAGTTATAATCGGCGGGGGTGGTTGTGTGTCAGCGGCCTGGCAACGATTGTCGCGGCCATCGACCGACAAAACGGAGCCGAAGAAAAGGAGAACTGGAGCGGCTGCTACAACTCCCCCCCAGACACCAAACGGAGTGAAGGCGTCGACATGCTAGCCAGCAACAAACCTGTCGGGCCAGTGGACGTGACGACCAGATCGTGTGCGGCGAACCGCAGGGGGGCTGTCGCCAGTAGGTGGAGGCAGCACTGTTTGCGGCGGGGTACAGTGTTGGGGTGAGGAATAGTCACTGTCGTCGATGAACGCCGGCTTGACGCGATCAATGCTGACTGTGTCGGTCTTGCCGTTGCGGTCGATGACAACATCTTTGTCAGATCGACGAATGACTTTATACGGCCCGTCATAGGGTGGTTGGAGTGGTCGTCGGACAGCGTCATGCCGAACCAAGACGAAATTGCACTTATCTAGGTCGGGAGGGATGAAGGTATTGGCCGGTGACGCCCGAGGGGGCGTTGCGCGGAGATTTCGCATGACATTACGCAGCTGCTCCACATAACTGCAAGGTTCGAAAAACGTTAGCATGTTTGAGGGAGACACTAACTCACCGGGCAGTCGTAGGGAGGTTCCGTAGACAAGATCAGCCGCAGTGCAACCAATGTCGGCCTTGAGAGTGGAACGGAGGGACAACAGCACCAGGGGAAGGTGATCAGACCATCGGGAAGGATTGGGCTGGGCCATAAGGGAAGTCTTGAGCTGTCGATGGAAGCGTTCGACGAGTCCATTTGCTTGAGGGTGGTACGCTGTTGTTCGGATTCGGTTGGTACCGAGAAGGCATGTGAGTTCGCGAAACAGCGTGGACTCGAATTGGGATCCGCGGTCAGTGGTGACAGTCGCAGGAACTCCAAAATTGGACACCCAATGAGTCAAGAAAGCTCTTGCTACGGTTTCGGCACTGATGTCCGGAATGGGCGCGGCAACCGGCCACCGAGTAAAGCGATCAGTACATGTCAGCATATAGGTAGAACCGTTAGATGGTGGCAGCGGACCTACCAGGTCAATATGCACATGACTGAAGCGTGCATCAGGAGTGGCGAAAGTTCCTGGCGGATTAATAGTATGCCGATGCGTTTTGGCTCGTTGACATGGTAGACAGGATCGGGTCCAACGCCGTACATCCCGGTTAATGTTGGGCCAGACGAATCGGTCAGTGACGATTTTCACTGTCGCCCGAACTCCAGGGTGGGATAGATTGTGAAGAGCGTTGAACACTTGTCGTCGTAAAATAGCAGGGACAAAAGGACGTTCGTGTCCGGTAGAAAGGTCACACGTGATGGTGCCTGTGCCAGTGGGAAAGGGGACATCTTGAAGGCGTAAAGAAGAGTTCTCGTGGCGGTATTGGGGAAGTTCGCCATCCGATCGTTGAGCCTCAGCCATGAGCGTGAAGTCTATGGCGTCTGTTGTGATGGAAGCCATCTCTATTCTTGAAAGAGCATCAGCAACCACATTTTCCTTACCGTGGACATGTTGGATGTCGCAGGAAAACTGTGAGATGAAGTCTAGATGGCGAATTTCACGGGGCGAGTAGCGATCGGGAGAGGCCCTCAGTGCGAAAACGAGTGGCTTGTGATCTGTGAGAACAACAAATTCACGACCCTCGAGAAAATGGCGGAAGTGCCGGATGGATAGATAAACGGCAAGGAGTTCTCGGCCGAAGACACTGTAGCGGGTCTCTGCTGGGCTGAGCTTCTTCGAGAAGAAAGCCAAAGGCTGTAGAACACCACTAACAGTTTGCTGCAATGATGCACCAACTGCAATGCTGGAAGCATCTGTCATGAGAGTTAGCTGGGCATCTGAGCGGGGGTGAGCAAGCAGTGTTGCGCTCGCAAGTGCGGCCTTGACGTCATTGAAGGACCTGACAGCCTCCTCAGTCATCACTAGTGTCTTCTTGGATTGGGTCAACAGGCTGTTGAGAGGCTGCAGTATGGTGGCACCATGGGGAAGAAAACGATGATAGTAGTCCACCATCCCCAAGAATCGGCGTAGTTGGCTGATGGTTGTCGGGACGGGGAACGTTGATATGGCCGAAACCTTTTCTGGGACGGGCTTTATCCCATCTGAGTTCACTTCGTGACCAAGGAAGATAAGACTGGGGACTCCAAACTCACATTTGGCGGCATTGATGATAACGCCGTAGGAGTCGAGCCGTTCGAAAAGCTGTCGAAGATGAATCTCGTGTTCTGCAGCGTCAGAACTAGCCACCAGCAAATCATCAATGTAGGCGTAGACGAAGTCGAGACCTCGCAGAACCTGATCAATGAATCGCTGAAAGGTTTGGGTGGCATTCCTCAGACCAAAGGGCATACGGGTGAATTCGAATAACCCAAAGGGAGTGGTCACTGCGGTTTTCGGCACATCACTGGCTTCGATTGGGATTTGGTGGTAGGCACGCACAAGGTCAATCTTAGAGAATATTCGCTTACCATGTAGCGAAAGAGTGAAGTCTTGGATGTGCGGGACGGGATACTGGTCGGGGACAGTCGCTGAGTTCAACGCCCGATAGTCACCACACGGTCGCCAGTCGCCGCTCTTCTTGGGGACAAGATGGAGGGGTGATGCCAAGCAGCTGTCGGACTGTCGGATGATGCCGAGCTCAAGCATGTGATCGAACTCTGCCTTGGCGATCTTCAAACGGTCCGGAGCAAGACGACGTGGTCGGCAAGATTTGGGAGGTCCATTGGTGGAAATGTGGTGAGTGACTGTGTGTTTGATGTCCACTTCACGAAATGAGGGGTTGGTCAGGCGGGGAAACTGCCTGAGGAGTGAGTTGAAAGGACAGTCAGAGATGGGCATAACAGTGAGAGGGCTGACGCAGGGGTTCACATCGGATTGACAACGGGCATGAAGGTCGGTAATGCAGTCGACGAGTCGGCGATTCTTCAAATCAACTAGTAGATTGAAGTGAGCTAGGAAATCGGCGCCTATGAGGGCGACGGAGACGTCGGCAATAATAAAAACCCATCGGAAAATTCGACGAAGGCCCAAATCAAGTGTGATGGAGCGCTGTCCAAATGTGGGGATGCTGGAGTTGTTGGCAGCTGTTAGACAAAAAGAGCTGCGGTGTTTTCGTTCGGCCGGAGTTGGTGGAACTACGCTAACCTCGGCACCAGAGTCGACAAGGAATTTGGCACAAGCGATACGGTCCCAGAGGAACAGACGGCGAGTGTGGAGATTGGCAACGCTTCCAGCAGCAGTGGACTCTACTGTCGGGTGGGATCGTCTCCCTGAGGCCGTTAGAGATGCTTTGAAAGAGCATGGCTGAAGACATCGTCGAGCTGCTCCTCCAAATTGTTGGTGATACCAGCAGACGCTACTTGGAGATTGTGAAAGGCGGGTGTGGGAAACGGAGGAAGTAGGGCGACGGTTTGGTGTTCGCCGCGGGCCGTTAGTGGTAGCTGCAGTAAGCTGGGCTTTCAGGCGCATTAATACTTCCTCGAGCCGATCCAAGCGTACGCCAGCTCCTTGAGAATTGGACTTGATGAGTGACTTCTGGTCTTGGGACATCGCGCTGTAGGTTGCCGGAAGATTGTTGTTGTGGACGAAGAGTTTGCGGAATTCCGGTGTTCGGAAATTCGGGGTCACCAATTTGTGGCGGTCAAGGATGTGAGATCAACTTAAACCACGCACAATAAGTTCGTTTCGTCTAATGACAGAAGTCAGGGAGCTGGGAGGACTAGTTTATTCTGTACACAGGGCAGGTTGCCGTAAGTTGGCTGTTTGCTTGCAACAGATAAAAACGTCCGTTCACGGAGAGCGTCAGTCGCGGTGTGTCGTTTACGCGGGAGTGAAAGTCTGTGTCAGTAGGTGGGGGTGACGGGTTGGATGCATACTCAACATATTCGCGATGTTCACGTCGACGTGGAAAACATTTAGTCTGAAGCTTCATTTCTTCGGGTCCTGAAAAATCCTATAACGATTATTCTCGTCAGGTGTACCTTGGAGAAACAGAATTTCCTCAAGAGATGTTTCTAATTACGAAAAATCGCGCAGACGACGACACGCAGTGTGCTGCGGGCGGCAAACGTAAGTCGAGATCTCTTGGTCACTGTCCAATCCCTCTTCTAAGAGAAGGGAAGCCACTGCTGAAAATCTGTCACTTAAAACGTTTTTAATACAATCTTCCCTATCGAGCGCCTCCTCACCACCAATCGTAGTTACCTCTGCGTACTTCTACTTCATTGCTTTCTGTCGATTAGCTGCCATTGTGCGGGCTCCTGTACTACCAATCTTCTGTTGCTATTTTATCTGCAGCTGTTCTTCGGCTCACCTGCTCTACACCTGATTCTCTCAATTAGCGGGGCGGCCCTCTTCGCTTGCCTGCTGGTTTTTGACACCCACTTGATCATGAAGCGTTTCTCTGCGGAGGAGTACATAGCTGCCTCGATAACACTCTACTTGGACATTATAAACCTCTTCCTCTACATCCTTCGCATCCTCCAGGCGGCCGAAAACCAGTAGACCGCTGTGTCGCCCAACACTGACCTGTATTTTCCCTCCCCCAGCTTTCTGACCGTTACTTTCTCGGCCATCTTCCCCTCATTCAGGGTGCCTGACCTCCGATCACTTCCTTCGGGGTGCCGTCCCTGCAAGAACTCTTTTTCTCAGGCTGTGTTGTTTCTGTTTTATTACTTTGCAAAAACGGTAGCAGTCGCTGAAGGCGGCTGTGTGACCATTGTTCACTTATAAGCCATTTATATGGCAGTTTGGTACAATTCGTGGCTGAATACCCCCTGTCTCAGTGAACTTGGGTCTGGGGCCGTGGGCCAATCGCCAAACCATTAGAGCACTGACTCAGATCGCTGGTCTTTCCGCCAACGGCTTAGTGTGTGTCTTTTGACAACTGAAAGTAGCCCAAAACGGCCTATTCTAGCCTTTCCTGCCTTTGATCATAATTCCCGATTATTGGTCGCCCAGCTCCACGCGGAAAGACAGAACTCCGCGTAGAAGCAATCGGTTTTTGACTTGCAGCCATAAGTGGTTGTCTTCTGACTCTCGATTCCACAGACCTTGAGTGCATATAAAGGCGATACTTCCTTTCTCCGAGTAGTGGAAAGTTTTTCTCCGGAGAACAGGCTGAACCGGCAGGTGAATATACCGCTATTAAGGACTTTTTCGAGTGTAAGGGTGGGGAGTTACTTCTAGTGTTTTGTTGAAATGCTACACATACCACCAAGTAACTGTCATGCTGAGGTAGGGCTGGTCCACGTTGGCTGTCTTCATTTGACGCCCTACCGGTAGACTGCTGAGAGTAGATCTAAAGAGGTAGTAATAAAGACACGCCGCATGGTCGGGGCGCTGTCCAGCAGACATGTTACGAAGTCGGGGTGTAACATTTTGCCGGGGAGTCATTTAAGCCAAAAGTAGTCCCTGTTGTTATTCTAGCGGTCCTGCAAATCTAAGACTCGTGAGAAACGTGTTATGGCAAAATACCACGCCGTGAGGTAGTCGGCTGTTCGCGTTCAGGGAGTCTTCGCCCATGTATGGTTCAATAAAACCAATCCAGTCGCTAGAGTTTCCTGGACGCAGGTGGGACCGCGTGAGGTCTCGCACGATTTAAGTAGAATGAAAGATCAAAGCTGGAACTCAAGGGGAGCGAGTAGTCTGGCCTCCACCCTGGGTCTGTGGTGGCACACCCGCTGGGCCGCACACGGCTTTCTCAGACCACCGTTCGACTACGCCAGTTTGCACTTCGCATCTTGGAAGACATCGTATAATTCTTTGCTCGGGAAGTTGCTGACCGGCGGCCGCTTTCTCTCCTTCACTGAGAGCAAATCCCGGTCAGCTGGTCGCCAAACATCTGAACCAAATGCGTCATTGGAGTCGTGGATCAGCGTCCAGTCACATGTCAGTGGTTTCCACCCATTTCATCCTGATTACGGAACGGAATGCTGATAATTCCGCTTTGTCATTCAGTTTTGGGTGACAGGCCTCTCAGGCGATGCTATGATAACAGCTAACCCATGGCCAGAAGATGTTGCGGTCAGTAAACTGCCAGAACTCCGGTGGGGGTCGTCCGCAGTTTCTGTGCTGGTCACGCCTCAACTGATGATGCCTTTAGATTGCACACTGAAGCGGCGGAAGCCCGGAAGTTTTGTATGTAGTCTATCGCAATGCGCTTCGACAGGCGAATTGAGTCTTCCCAGAGCTTCGTCCTTTTGCCACTTTGCTGTTGCCGACAGAATTCAGCAGCCTCTGGGTGTTCGTACATTTTGGAAAGAAGCATACTTGTGAGCATTTTGGTTCTTAACGTTTCCATCCATTGTAAAGCGAGTGGCGGCAAAAACTCGGCACACACGGTAGTAGACCACAGGTCAAGTCTAGGGGTATCGCTGTCTCGATATTTGGTTGATGGAAGCGTGCTACTGTGCAATTTTCATCAAAGGATGCCTGCGGACCTACCCGAGAACACCGAACACGAATCTTGCGCCGAAATCACAGTAAGTCACGCTCTCCAAAAAGAACATCTGCGCGACAGCAGGACGGATTGTGTCTGATCTGAGTGTGGTCATCGTCCATCAATCACATTACACAACATTGTCGATAGCTTAAGCAGTAGGCGTTGTCAGATGACTATAATCGCGATCGGACAACAATCCATGCTTCCTGCGTGCAGTGGTCGTTGGGGTTATGCTACTACAACGGGCCACCCGGAAGATGTGCTGGACCAACATGGGAGTCAGATTGGCGTATGACACATGTTCACCAAACTGCGCAGTCTGCGCATCCCCACAAAAATGCCATTAATGGGGAACTTTGTGACATGTATGCGCAGGCCTTACGTCGGGCCAGACATTTGCGTCCAATCGCCATGTCAGACGACGAACCGGCTCGGACAGCGGGCTGGTGCACGAGAGAGGGAAGAGTGGGAGGTGTAGCAGTCAAGGATGTGAGATCAACTTAAACCACGCACAATAAGTTCGTTTCGTCCAATGTCAGCAGTCAGGGGGCTGTGAGGAGTAGTTTATTCTGTGCACAGGGCAGGTTGCCGTAAGTTAGCTGTTTGCTTGCAACAGATATAAGCGTCCGTTCACGGAGAGCATCAGTCGCGGTGTGTAGTTTACGCGGGGATGAATGTCTGTGTCAGTAGGTGGGGGTGGCTGGCTGAGTGCTGGTCATGAGATTAGACGGGTTAGGGGGACGCATAATCACGCGGGCTCACGGGTATCAAGCCAGGTCGCCCGACGCGCGCGAGGTGATGATAGTTTGTGAGGGCAGCCAGAAGTCACTGCAGCTGGACAGGAGGGCTCCTAGTTCTAGCCGGGGTGGGGGTGGTCGTGTGTCAACAGCTGTCGCGGCCATCGTCCGACAAAACGGAACCGGAGAAAAAGGGGGACAGGAGCGGCTGCTACAGTCGAACGCTGCTGAATTCACTCCCACGGCACCTCAACGTAATCCTCACCACAGAGAATTGGACGTGCTTGTATCCATCTCGACGTGCTAAGAACCCTGCCAGCTGACAGTGTATCTCGACTCCATCAAGAAGGAGTGACAGCCTGTAATGGCTTGTTAATGTGGGCGCTTGGCACCCCCACGCAGCTGGGATCTGAGTCGTCGCCTTGCCTCTACGGAAAGCCTGATGGGGTCGCCTCTTGTGTGGCACGGGTAGACCGTCTGTCCAAATTTGTGGGCCAGTGTGCCCGATTCCGCCTCCTGTCATACTGACTCCGTATCGCCACCGGGCCTAGGCAGGTGGGGGAGAAGAGAGGGCGGTAGACGCCGTGAGAGTCGATCGTCATAAACTAATTAACGTTCAAGTCGCCGTCTTGCGCCCACAATGGTGTGGGGCGCAATGTGGACGTCGTCGTTCGCGACAGCTGAACTGAAGACAACTGTGGTTTGTCGCGCCAAATATCCCAGTATAGATGTGAACTGCTGTGGCTTGCTTGTGTACCGTGAAACATCCAACTCGGGGCTGTTTCTGGCCGGATTAGTCTCGTCAATGGTCCAGTTGGAGAAGGGCCTCGACTAGTCCGCCTCCTAATAAAGTCTGGCGCAAGCTTTCGTGCCCTGGACGAAATATTTTGATCTTCAATAATTCAATTATTTCCCTCCAGGCCGCATTCCTAGACTATCGAGCTCGCTTACAGTTTTCCAGAAGCCTGACGGACGGCAACTCTTTCCTGTAATCATTCGTTCACTTCCCCGCCGCCGATTCCGTTTTTCCCTCACTGTCGTTAAGTTCACCCTTGAGTAATGTCATTATCCACTCCCCCGCTGTCTGATTTTCGATTATTATTCCCTTCTGCTATTCCAGACTTATTATCATGTTGAGTGATACCTGCACTGATGGACATCTACACATAACACGGTCCAGTAGCGCGCACGCGACCGTGTCGTCACGGCAGATGCGAGACACGCTGGCCAAACAGCACGAGCCAATCAGAATTGCGCTAACCGCGAGCCATTTCAGTTACTAGTCTAGCTAGCCACGCGTACGCACTCGAGTGCCTCGGCCAATAGTCCACAAGGTCTTCTTTCATTGGTCAACCACTGCAGCGACCTCTGCACTGTCAAAGTAACAGCGTAGCGACATCGATTTTCGCGATGATGGGCAGATTGCTCGTGCCCGAAATTCCGCCTGTCAGACGGTCTAGTTTGTTCCCAGCAGCTATGTTTGGTCGCAACAAGGGGACTCTCTTCACTGCAGTTGTTGTGGGAACTGTCCTGATCATATTTTTCGCCCATAAGTCAAAATGGCCGGATTATGATGCTGTATTCCTCCTTACCTCGTCATGTCCCGAGGCTCGTTTGCCTCAGGCTTGCCGCTTTGCAGGGCTCATGACCGTGCACCCGGATTTTCCTCTTTGGGGCGTGAAGTACAGTCGCATCATGACGAAGACTCCGTTGGACTATGCCAACAAGAATGAAACTACCAGCTCAATGAATAATGTGAATAACCATAATTTCGCCTGTTCGTCTCACTCTGCCTTCCTGGTCGTCTATGCAACCCATGAACGCAACGACACACTGACCTCCACCAAAGGCAACTTTCTGGTAGGCATTCCTTCTTCACACTTTTAAACCATTAACGGTTACACGTTTTAACTACAGCCAGTCATTAGCCTACAGCTTGTCTAGTGTGATGGGGAATACTGGATGGGACCTGGGGATGACACCTACCAACAAACCTTGATCTCAGGACGGAAAGCGACGTTTTTATACCCTGAGCGTTACCTTCTACAGTCATATGAGGCCGTCGAATAGCAGCCAGTAATTAAGAGGTACTGCCGACAAAGACAGGGGAGGCTGAAATAGTCATATCTGACTAACTCCAGACCAACTGGACTCGCGTTCCAACTACGGATTTTGCTACCTAAGTCTGAACTACGCTTAGCTAGTGACTACAGTTAGACCAAAAATTGCTTTCTCAGTTCTCGCTTGTTGTTATGGCCCATGGTCCTCATTCCTATAACTGCACCTGCCGGCACTTGCCAAATGGTCTGGAGAAAACCTTTTTACGCACTCACTTCTTTTGCCTTTTAGAACTGCGAATCTTGAGTACATTAAATGCCTTTAAGATTGGCTGGATCGTAAGCCCTCTAGTAGCTTCCCACCTTTTCAGTTTTCTCAATAACATTAGAGTAGCAACCTCGAATGTTTACTAACATTTCAGGGCAATAGTTTAAAGCTTCTCATCAGTGAGGCTGTAAAGAGGAATTGTTGGCTTCCCAGCATCCAAATGGCTACCAGTAGGAAGCAGAGCCCCACAGGGTTCGATACTACATTCTCTTCACCTCCCCATCTACATATACGACTGCACTGATAATGGCTGCGATGTCGACGTGCTTGCTGGTGGTAGAAAAGTCTGGACAACGATCATCAGAACTGCACCAATTGGATTCCACGCAAAATAAGCGGATACGTAAAATGACCTAGGTATCTAGACAGCTTTGAATTGATGCCCTTCGAACACCGTAAAGAAGCTGCTTTAATGGCAACAAACATCACGGACTGAATAAAGTGAGCTTCCATAGTCGTGTCTCCCGAACTCTTTGCGCCGGATATGTGGTACGTTCGCTAGAGCGTATTTTGAATGTGGAATACCAGCGTGGATGCAGTAGGCTAAGAAAGACGGTGACGTCATCGAGTAGGTGCAGCTACGGACGACAAAACTGATGGACGGTTTCAAAACTCCGTTGTCTTCAGAAAGACTGATCAAGTCCAGTCTGGTTCCTCTATCCCATAGACAGTTGGGGTGCAACCCGTTTTGGATATTCGTATCATCTGAGGATAAGACCTTTCACTTAAACCTGAAGTTTTCGAGTTTGCAAATACGAGCCACTTGTGCGATCATCCAAACATGAGCATACGCATCTGACCAACGAGAGTTTTCTTTCGGCCATGAAACACATTCTCAAGCGAACTTGTGAATTCTGCTACCATAACTGTGCACATAAGGCAATTGGACAGCTTAGTTTTTGATAGGCAACGCCTCTTGTTGCAGGATCACCTACGACCAGCTATGAACTTCACTTCAGATCTTATTCGTCTTGTGTCGTATCGCTACGCGTTTGTCCTAAAATGTTTCCGTGCACATTCCAAACGACCACATTTCATGTTTACTGTATGCAACCTCATCTGTGCATCAGGGGCTCCGCCCGCAACTCTCAGATACATGCGTACAAATCTTTCGACGGAACCTCGCAGCACACGGGTGACCCAGGAGGCGCTACGGACCATCTGGCATGTGACCAAAACTAAGCACTGCGGTCGCGTTTGCTCGTTTTACGGCGAAAAAAGCGCCCGCGGGAAGAGATTAGCCGTCTCTATGCGCTTAGACAGACATGCAGTCAATCTTGTCGGATAAAAGACCGATTGATTATCGACGTTCGCCGTATATATTTTTACAGTATGCCCGACGTTTGACGAGATACTGTTTTCGTCTAGGGTTCGCCATAGTATTTCCTTGATCACCGGCGACACCTCTTCGTTCGGTATCTTATTCTATGTTTGCATTATTACAGGGCATGGACAGATCATTTCTTTCATCGATCCCCGTATCTCCTCATACATGGCTTCACTATGCATCTACTTGCTACTCCCACCCCACAGCTAAGTATCCCTGCGGCTTTCGATGACGGCCAACGCTCTGCGTGGACATGCTGCCGTGCGGACGGTTAATTTTCAACAGCGTGGACCATGGAGTCCCATTTCTGGCTGATCTAAACACACTGTCACATAGTCCGACCCAGGTTTGTTGTTGTGCAGTTAACAGTAAATAATAATCACTGGTAGGGGGAGATCACCGGTCGTTCATACGGAACTCACTCGTTCCGTTGTGCCTTAAGGGCTCTCTCTCTCTATCGAGCCCAACCAGCAGCCGCACAGCGGCGCATGATATATAGGCAGAATGGTATTACCGACAAAGACAAGGGAGACCGGAATGGCCATTTCTGGCTTATTAGCCGTCGTCAGCCAGCCATACCCAAGCCCGAAGTGTGGAACACCCGAGCCTCCAACTCGCGACCTGTTGGTTTAGAAGTCAACGCCTCTACTCACCGGGCCGCGAGCCCGTTGCCTTGTCGGTTTTCGATCGGGAATATGCAATGTTAGGGGGCGCTCACCGATCGTTCATACGGAACTCACTCGTTCCGCTGTGCGTTATGGACTCTCTCGAGCCCAACCAGCAGCCGCACAGCGGCGCATGATATATAGGCAGAATGCTATTGCCGACAAAGACAAGGGAGACTGGAATGGCCATTTCTGGCTTATTAGCTGTCGTCAGCCAGCCATACCCAAGCCCGAAGTGTGGAACACCCGAGCCTCGAACTCGCGACCTGTTGGTTTAGAAGTCCACGCCACTACCCACCGGGCCACGAGCCCGTTGCCCTGTCGGTTTTTGATCGGGAATATACAATGGTAGGGGGCGCTCACCGATCGTTCATACAGAACTCACTCGTTCCGTTGTGCCTTAAGGGCTCTCTCTAATCACTAACTAACTAAATAATCACTAAATAACTAGTCATTAGTTAACGTAATCGCAGTCACATTGTGACCACTAAGCCATCTGAGTAATCTGTTGACCGGTATTTAGTAACTGGTGTCCAAAGTCTTCCTATCCAACAGACAACGCCAGTTTTCAGCTAGATGTGAATCCCTTCTCCAGGCGTCAACGTGGTCGCCACTTGCGATATTTAGATTAATTTGAAAAAAACTTGACGGAAAGACACTGACCAGGTGCTGTCAGATTTTCTTGTGAAAATTTCTCCACATGATCTTTAGTCTGAAAATATGGCAACGGCTTGTTTTATACGTGCGGACTTTTTTCATCATGTCCACTTCACGATAAATTTGGCGACCGTCACTATCTAAATAACATATTGTTATTGCCAAATAAGTGCTTGACCCTCACTGTTGTGGTTAAGATATCACTCGATCCCATTCTGCCCACCTGCCAGCTTGCTACTGAGGACAACGAACGTTGCGCCTGGTCTTTTACACTCTTAATGAGCTGCTGATGTATTATATGTGGTATGTGTCCTATGACACAGCGTTCCTTGTCACCAGTAGCAAGTTGGCGGCCGAACAGAATGGGATCGAGTGAGATCCAAACCACAACAGTGAGGGTCAAAGGCCCACTTGACATGCTTACAGTAGGTGAGCTAACCCATGAAATGTCAGCCGAAATTCCAAAATGCGTTTTCTTTCCGAAAAGGCTACTTAAGTAGGGTTGTAAAACTTATCATCTTGTAGCATAATTCTATAATAATTCAGTTACCTCAGGATGTCGGCTTTCATATGAACTTCTTTTTGGGTGCATGCAAGGACTACATTTTGTAAAAAAATAACTACTTAAGTGGCACGCATTTTCCTCATTGATTTTCATTGCCCTTAAAAATGCAATTGTATTTCATGGTAAGCATGCATAAGAATATTAATTCTTCTACTCATTCGGTAGAAATTTTTGTCTTCTTCCGATTTTATACTCAAAGGGAAGGCATAATTCGGTTTTAAGAAAAGTTTCTAATTGTGAGATTTTTTAATACCGTGAAATGACCGTTCATAATACATCGTGTCTCCGTATTTGCTAATGCAGCTTGCGAAGTTTACAATATGACTCAAATCCACTGCTTAATTTTATGAACCCCATATGATCTCCTCCTAATGCCGTAGAGAAATGTACGGTTTTCCGTACGGGGAAAATATATGGCTTGTAGATTGGAAACCCTGAATGCAAGTGTGAAGGCAGGTGGGGTTCAATATTATTCGAGAATCGGAAAACTTTTTTAAAACCGAGTTATACCCTATCTTCGAGTATAAAATTGGAAGAAGACGTCATTTTCTACGGAATGAGTAGAAGAATTACTTTTTTTTATGCATGTTTACAATGAAATATTATTACATTTTTAAGGGCACTGAAAATCAATGAGAAAAACGCATGCTACTTAAGTGATCATTTTTTACAGTGTGGTTTTTGCTTTCGGCCGGAAAGAAGTTCATTCGAAAGCCGACACCCTGAGGTAACTGAATTATTATAGAATTATGCTACAAGATGATAAGTTTTACAAACCTACTTAAGTAGTCTTTTCGGAACGAAAACGCATTTCGGAATTTCTGTTGACATTTCATGAGTTAGCCCACCCACTATATATATCTCAATTCATAAGGCCTATGACGCACTGATGATCGGTTACGATCGTGAAATAGCCGTCTGCGTCTAGCCTGTTGCACTCCTAGTGAGCTGCTTATGTATTATTGTTATCAAAAGGTTACCTCTGAACAATATATCCGGCTTCTGCATGTGCACGCGGACATCCAGTGATCGCTTAGGAAAATCAGTTTTCGCAGTCGGTCTACTGTATTAGAATCGGTGGATTTTTTACATTTCTGTAAGCTGGGCGGGTACCTTAGCCCGTATGACCGCTCCAACCAACCCTTACAACATAGTCGCAATGGTTGCGTATCCATTGCTGGGCTGTCTCATCCTCCCAAATAATGCTCATTAAAACCGTTTTGTTCCAGAATTTGGCTACAAGCAGCGGCGACAAAGACACGACAGTGTGGAATGCTCATTTCTGGTTTCTTTGTTGCTATTAGCACAAATTTGAACCCGACGTAGGTCTCTTTAGATACTGTCTGAGGCGCTCTGTTGAGTTATCTGCAGTTCTGATGTCTGGCCCTAGAAATGTCAAACAAAAGCACATGCCTCGCGGCTGCCGCACTCCAGCAACTAGTCGTCGTTGCAATAAGCACTTTCAGCATGTCCAGACAGTCGGACGCGTCAAGCGCCTCATGTCAGCTTCATAGCATGTATAACCGGCCCCACCAGAGAGCGTGGCCGGACAGCCATTTAGCGTTAGTCTGTGAGGCGTTCTTGAGTCCAACAACTAAATCATAGAGGACCGGAAATGGCACATGTAGCTGGGCAATGCTTACTCGTGTATTCTGCCTTTTATCTCTGTCAGCCACTTGTACTTGATACGGCTGAGATCATGCCTGATCTGGCCGGCCTATCTGATGTCCGACCTGTACCTCTCGACGCGTGACGATCCGCGGTAGCAGATCTGGACAGCTCAACCCATTCCCTTCGCCAACGACGTAGACCGAATATCGAAGGTCCAAGAACCACCTCCATTTCTTGACGAACTGTGTCGAGCCAGGTTTTGAACTTACCCCCTCTTCGACGCCTCCAATGGGGCAACGGTGCCGGATCGAGGGCAGTAACACTGAGCGGCGGGAATACAGTGTCGCAACACTTAGAATTGTCTATTCCCCCACCAGCCTGTCTTACGGGCGGACTACTACTACTACTACTACTACTACTACTACTACTACTACTACTGCTACTACTACTACTACCACTAATACTACTACTACTACTACCACCACTACTACTGCTACTAATACCACTACTACCGCTGTTACTACTAATACTACTGCGGGAATACAGTGTCGCAACACCACCACTGATACGGCGAATACTACTAATAATCCTACTATTAGTACTACTACTACCACCGCCACCACGGCTGCCAATGCTACTCTACCAACGCTTACAGTATGGGTAACTAACTGCCATAATACTAGCATCAGTAACGGAGTGTTGCGACACTGGTATCCAACCCACTGAGCTCCTGAGGTGGACGACGAAGAACATTCCCGAACCACTTCAGTCGTCTTTCATGGATGGCCTGAGTTATCCTTGCGATGTTGTCGCAGCGAGCGCGGACTGTCTCATTTGAGACGAAGTCGGTGAACTTCACTCGAAGGATGGTCCTCAAGCAGTGGTGGTCAAATACCTCCAGTTTTCGCTCGTCCTCCACGCGCAAAACCCAGCATTCACAAGGGTAGAGAAGGACAGACCGGACAGATGCACTGTACACGCGAATCGTAGTGGCGATGGAGAGGTCACATCGATTCCATAGGCATTTCCGAAGGCTTGAGAAAACCCAGCGGGCCGCATCGATTCGGGAGACAATGTCGTCCTTACTCTGTCCATTAGGCAGCAGCCTCGCCCCGAGGTACTTAAAACAGTCTACTTCATCAAGTTGACATCCATCAATCACGAGGGGTGTCTTCTCCTGGTCAGGAATGCAGCTTGAAAACACTTGGGTCTTCCCAGCGTTTATGGGCAAACCGACCGACTTAGCGACCTCGTTCACCCGTGACACCACAGACTGCAGACCACCAAAACTTGAAGCAACTAAGGCGATATCCTCGGCATAGTCGAGATCAGTCAGTCGATGTCCGGATGCACACTCAACGCCGTCGCTCATGCGTAGGGTCCTCCAGAGGATCCACTCAATAGCGTAGTTGAACAGTATGGGTGACAGGATACAACCCTGTCGGACGCCAGACCGAATACCGAGCGGTTGGGAAAGATTGTTGCGGACCAGGACTCTCGTAGTAGTGGAGCGATAATAGGCCTTGATCATGGCGATGATTTTTGCCGGTTCACAATCTAGCGCCATTATCCGTCACGGGTATTCACGGTGAACGGAATCGAACGCGGCGGCAAAGTCAATGAAGCAGACGGCCGTCGGTTGTTGGTAGCTATGGCGAAATTGGAGAATGCGCCTCAGTGTAAATATCTGGTCTGCGCATCCACGTCCAGCACGAAATCCGGCTTTGTTGGGCCTCGTCCTTGAGTCACGCACAGCCTGGAATCGCCTGAGTAGGACAATAGCGAAGATCTTCGCAGCAACGTCGATGAGACTTATGCCGCGGTAGTTCTCGCATCTCGTCTTATCTCGCTTCTTGAGGATAGGTACAAGGATGCCTAAGCCCCAGTCATCAGGAACAACCTCGTCTCTCCACGCTCGTTCAATCACCTCATGGAGCCAGCGCGCCAGAGTGTCGACACAAGACTTGAAGATTTCAGCGGGTATACCGTCCTCTCCGGGTGCCTTATTGTTGCGCAACTAGGCCCAATCTCAGTATCGTTTGGTTGACCGGCTCGGAGAGAGAGAGAGAGCGCGCGCGCAAGGTAGGTGTTGGGCAATCTTTCTCCATGACACGTCAGCATATTCCCCACTTTGTTAAGTCTGACGCGCTCGAAACTATGACAACGTGCCAAACGCCGTGCCTTGGAAGGCTGCCAGCTTATGGGATAACTCGGTCCTCCTCTCAGGACGAAGAGTCAGATTGTACTGGCTCCTTCTTGGCGTGCGCTGTATGGCACTCCCACCTACTCGGGATTCGAGCCGCCCTTTGTTGTTTTAGTGAAACCACGGTCCTTCATGTGCAGATCGGGCATGTGTGTGGCACGTGCAGACGGGCTGGTTAACTTTGTCAGCCACTGCGCCTGACTCCGTCTCCGGTCGTCTTAAGTCTGTCATGCCACCAGGCCCAGATGGACAAGGTAGGGGAGTATGTAGTGTCCAGGCGGTGAGAATATGTGCAGGTTGAGCGCTACCATCGCCCGGTCAGATCCCAAGTTGTAGGGAGAAGACGGAAGGCACCAGAATGAGGGGGTTATTGTGCAGAGAACCCGGAGTTTTCCTCTCAGGCGGCGGTGGCCACTGATGAAACCAGAGCTGGTGTTGACTGCATTCAGTCATGCCTGAGAGTCACTGAGACAGTGATGGCAGCCGCTTTTGTAGGCTCGTGGGCCAAGCTCAAGTGGTGTCCAGTCTGTGTGTGTGTTGCATTTGCCGAGGGGTGGTGTCCCAGTGGCTTGGTTTGCTGGTTGCAGGGGGTGGGTTGCGTTCAAGTGGCCGCATGCGCAGCTGCGGCTGCGCGGACGCTGGTTTGCCCGAGTTGTCGGTCGTTTGACTTCAGGTCAGCGCGTCTGGAACGGCCCACTGCAAAAGGGTGAATGACCTTGAGACAGCGAGGTCTTGACCAATGACACCAGACCGGCCATGATGTTTGCACGCCACAAGTATGTGCAGTATGCTATCCTCATGAACTCTGTCTATTATCCTAGTTGATAGGTGGTAATTACGAGCCACTCCTGCACAGGTGGACTTTAAAAACCCCTTCAATGCCCGAATAAGTTTAAACCCGACCGGAAATTGGAAAGTATATTGCCCTTGATCTAAACGGCGCAAGTTATTGGGGTTTGTTTTTGACAGTCGAGGCTCTCCAGACTACAGTAAAAAAAGGTGAGGGTGAGAAGGACGGCTCCAGCACCGGGAATACTAGTTTACTGTGTTGAGCCTTGAATTGTCCATTTAGTCCGTAGACATCAGTAGTCAGAAAGTGATAAAACTGTTATGATGAGGAAAATTAAGTGATCATTTCTGCATCCTCTACCGTTGGTGGGGCTGCCATTTTTTCAGTTTGACTGAGTAGCGCTTGGTAAGAGAGATGGAGCTCTCTGCCTGATTTGTACGTCTCCAATGGTAGGGGACGCTGACCGATCGTTCTTACGGAACTCACTCGTTCCGTTGTGCCTTATGGGCTCTCTCTCTCTCGAGCCCAACCAGCAGCCGCACAGCGGCGTATGATATAGGCAGAATGGCATTACCGACAAAGACAAGGGAGACTAGAATGACCATTTCTGGCTTATTAGACGTCGTCAACCAGTCATACCCCACCCCGAAGTGTGGCACACCCGAGGCTCGAACCCGCGACCTGTTAGTTAGAAGTCCACGCCTCTAACCACTGGGCTACGAGCCCGTTGCCCTGTCGGTTTTGATCGGGAATATAGAATGGTAGTGGGCGCTCACCGTCTCCCTTGTCTTTGTCGGAAATGCTATTCTGCCTATATCATACGCCGCTGTGCGGCTGCTGGTTGGGCTCGAAACAGAGTCCGTAAGGCTGTCTGTCTGCTTTTTGTTCCCAAAACGGGCCACGCGGTAGATACGCTGGACCAACACGGGGAAGTAGACTGGGGTCCGGCGGGCGTTATCGGGGATGCGCGCCCATAACAGATGCAAACATTTGGGGCATGGCGGCAGCCCCAGTTGCAAGCTTATGTCGGGCCAATCGGGATCCACGCCGCCTCCCCCCCCCACTTTATTGATATGCAAAATTTTGGTCAGTGTCCGTTGTGCACCATGGGTTGTGATGGCACGTCCGGGTGCGGTTTTCGCAGTGCCAGCCACCTTCTTGACTGTCACGACACCAGGCCCGGGTGGGGGAGGAGGAGAGAGTGCGGTAGATGCAGCGCAAGTCTACTACGACTATAGAAGGAATCATGTGCAAGTCATCGTCCCTGGTCTCACCCTGCTGTGGGACACACAGTGAAACATCGATCACGACAGTCGAACTGCGGGATTTTTCGTCGATCAGAATGTGCAAACTGCTACTGTTATCTGCCTTCCCTCTTAAATCTTTTTTTGTAGCTGAAGCATGAACCAACTGGACTAATTGGCCTTCCTGGTGGGGAGATCGCCTCAGGGGAAACAATCTCCGACGGCTTGACTCGTCTGCTTTCTGCTGAACTCAACGTCAAGCAAGCTAAATTGCCTGCACGCCACCATCTAGGCAGCTATATGAACGCCCAAGAGGACAAGTGCGTCCATCTTTTTGCCTCAAAGGTATGTCACGTTTGCACCTCATATGCACCTCATTTATTCACCACAGCATAAACGGTACGAGGGTTGCATTTCATGCCACAAGAGAGACAGAGAGAGTGACAAATTCTCATGACGCATCCTGAACGCTGCGCCCAGCTTTGTGAACCAGTGAAGTGCTTCCGATTGGAACGCTAGGAAAATCGGTTAAACTGTGGCTCGCTGACCAGTGGTCATGTGAGACGACTTTCTGAAGGAATGGTTTCCTGAAGCGCAGTAAATGGGTTCACTTATGAAATGTGCCCAAAATTACGAAACATCTCTAATCTGAGAAAGATGAAGTGCTTACTGGATCCAGGGGATTGTATTGCTGACGTTTTGAAGAGCTTGGCCGGCTCTCCATTATCAAAGCGTTGGGTGAGAAAATCGAGCGGAATTTTGAATAAACGGCCGAATCTGTTGGCCTTGGTCTGATCGATTTTTTCTTCTTTCGCCGCCTTGGCCCTCTACTCTCACGAACACCGACCAAAACTCCCAATTTATAATAAATGCTCTTAAGTGAAACAAATCAATTGCTAGAAAAAATATAACCTTCCTCAGAAATAACAGTTTTCTTACGAAAAACGGAAATTCCGCAAATATTCCCATGTTACAATTGAAAAGTCAAGTTGGCGAACGCACGTTTTCGGTAATTCTTCCTCAGGCCAATACAATTACATGAACGAATGAAAATGTACAAAATCAACAGTGTTTATAGATGCCGCCTGGCTAGACAGAGGTGACACCCGGTCGATTTCGAGTTCTATTCTCGCGCATTTAATCGATACGAACCACCGAGTCGATGCCAAGAAAGCATTTCAGGTTGTCTACCGGACACAAACATGCTTCTCTAAAGGCCTACGCCAACGGATACTAGCAACGGCCGAGGCAGTAGCGATACGGTTAATGAATCCGGTGTTATGCTGTCAGAAAACTCTGACACAAGCGCTTTCGCTGCCGTGGCCAACGCCAACCCCAAGCGATGAAGCCATGCCGCCTCAAATCCCTAATCACGATGATGGGTACTCCATGTACTCAACCCAAGATCATTACTCAAAGACTCTCTTACCCCCCTCCCCTAGCTCTGACGACTAACACCCGCCGACCTTCTCATGCGGGCGGCGTGGGGATGATGAGTGTTAGTGACTTAATAGCCCTTGAGGCATCTATAAACACTGTTGATTTTGTACATTTTCATTCGTTCATGTAATTGTATTGGCCTGAGGAAGAATTACCGAAAAACGGAAATATCGAAAGCTCGAAAAATCGTGTCATATGATTGAATTAAGGTTTTGGAATTACGTTAAGCCAGCCCATGCAAATAACTGAGTAAATAAAACGAAAAAACGAACAACATATGAAATAGTCCTTTATTGCAGTTTACTTTTAACCAACCTCCATGAATGGGCGTAAAACGGAGTATGACGGTTAGCCAAGTGCTTGTTGTATGATTATAGACTCCAAAACAGTTCCATGTGAATTTCCTGTAATTTTCCCCTTTGTATTATTTGAGATGTAGTTGATTCATATATAGAGGACATCGCTTGATTTCGATGATAGAAACGTCGCAAAAATCAAAGTTTTCACAAAGTCACATATCGAGAGGGCGGTCGGTGACTAAGAAATCTGCATAAAATTAGCAGATTTAATCACAAGCATGCTACGTTGAGTGTGAAGAGGACACTTCTTCTGCAGGAGCAGTATGTGGTTTTTGGTGGCGGTGGGATCCGTTGAGTTTCAAAGTGTCCTTAGACTATCAGTGAATATTTTGTTGCCTACAGTCATCTTAATTGACTGATCTGAAAAACGGGTTCTGTAATATGTTACGGAAATGCGAAAATTCCCGTGCAAGGATTCAGAAGGTTAATTAGTGAGCATACGTACGCTTTCGACAAATCCTCATTGGACCAGTACATTTATATGTGAGAGGATCGGGTAAAAGAGGTCAGTGTTTAGAGAAATCGATTAATGTTCGTCTTCACACACAAGCAGGGTGTGAGAATAGAGGGAGAGGGATAATAAGAAGCAGTAAAGTTTATGGAGAGTCAGTAAAGGGGGAGAGAGCGGGAGGCCGTGAATAATTGCATGCAGTTAATCTCTAATGGTAGAAACTGATATGAGAATTTTCGGACGACTTAAACGCTGGACATTTTGCTCGCTCGTTTAGCCCTTTCAAGTAAATGCGCTTTTCTCGTGCAGCAAATGTGTCCACGCAATTTTATCAAACAAAATGTTCATAACTGTCAGCGAACATGTACGTTGCCATATACTCGGGCAATTTTCTATGCCAGCACCTGTACTAGACTTCGGTTACACATCTGAGCGTGTTTTTCTTTAAGAGGCGAGTAACTTACCCTCGCACATAAAAGTTGATTTTTTGTCTGGTGCCAACCGTGGAAACCAGTTTGCTAACACACAAGTTATTTTTAGAGAACGTTCGGGTGAGCGTTCACACGTGACTCAAACGACCACACATTCGCTACTTCGATAAATGCCCTCAAGAAGTATCTTCTTTGAAGGTTTTAATAAACACATAATACAGAAACTGCCTTTATGGACAATTGATTGAAAACACCGCAAATCATGAAGTAGTCAGCGGCATTTTAATGCCGATATGTAACTCAGCGTGATCTGAAACATAAGTCTAAGCTAATTTTGCAGAGGAAAAGTTCTCTTTATATACATAAAATTGTATGTTGACGATTACGTCTGTCGACTGGCCTGGAAACGTGTGCCCTTATGAAAACCATTATCCCTATGACGTTCTTATCGGCAAAATCAAGCAAGACCCTGTCTTGCAAATTCAAATATATTTCGTAAAGAGCACGAACAAGAAGATGCTTTATTTCACCCGTTTGATAGAGCATCACATCATCTTCATATTTTATACTTAGAAAGGAGCATGATTAGGTTTTAAAAAGTTTCTAATTAGGTGCTTTTTAAGACCGTGCAATGTCCATTCATACAGCATCATACCTGTCTGTTTACCACTGCTCCTCATGAAATGTACAATATGGTCCACATCCATTGCGAAATTTCATGGACTCTAGACGGAAAGATATGGGATTTTCCTTACGCGGAACACATGCACCATGTAGACTGAAATCACTAAGCGCTAATGCCACGACTGGTCGGGCTCCAATTTATTCGGGAATTAGAAAGCTTTTTTAAAACCTAATTATACTCCTTCCTCGAGTATGAAGGTGAGGTGATTCTCTACCAAACGTTTGAAAGAAAGCATATTTTTGTTTGTGGTTTCTATGATATATATCTGAATTTGCCAAAACCATCGAAAATTGGTGTGAAAAATGCATGCTACATAAGTAGTCACTTTTTACCGAGTCCGGTTTCTACAGGAGATTTCAAGCAGTGCATGCAAAAGCTGACATCCTGCTTTCTTGTAGTCAATCAATAGAGAATCACGTCTTCTTTATATTTTATACTTAAGGAAGGAGTATAATTAGGTTTTGAAAAAGTTTCCTAATTGCCGAAAAATTTGGAGCCTGATCATTCGTTGCATTAGTGCTTAGCGATTACACTCTACAAGGTGCATGCGTTCCGCGTAAAGAAAATCACATATTTTTCTATGCCATTAAAGAGATATTATACAGAGTCCATAAAATTATGCAGTGAATGCGGACCATGTTGTACATTTCTTGAGGAGCAGTGGTAAACGGCCAGGTACGATGCTATGTGAATGGACATTGAGCGGTCTCAAAAAATCTCATAATTGGAAACTTTTTTAAAACCTAATTATACTCCTTCCTTAAGTATAAAATATAAAGAAGACGTGATTCTCTATTGATTGACTAAAAGAAAGCATATTTTTGTTTGTGGTTTCTATAAGATATATTTGAATTTGCAAGACCATCGAAAATCAACGGAAAAAATGCATGCAACTTAAGTATTCATTTTTTACCGAGTACGGTTTCTACAGGAGATTGAAAAGAAGTGCATTTAAAAGCCGACATCCTGCCGAGTCCAAATTGTTATAAGAGTATGCCTTTAGATAATCAGTATCACAACTGCGACCAAGTAATCCTTCCTAATCGAAAACGCATTTCAGAATTTCAGCCAACATTTCATGAGATAGGTCACGCACTGTGTGCTCGCCAATTAGTCTTCTGTACCATCTGTGTTCATCAAAACCTACAAAGTAAGATATTTTGAAAGTATTTCCGGATGTAGACTCGACAGTTAGGCTGTCGTGATCGACGATGTCCACGATGGATAGCACGGTGGAAACCCGCACCCACGTGCATCACCACACCCCTTGGTCCACAACGTACACTGGCCGAGATTTTACGTAATAAACTTACCCAAAATAAAACCAAATCGTCGAGGAGAGTTAAGTCCACACCGATCGTCCGTGATTAATATGCCCTTGATCAATAAAAAGACCTTCGCTAATAACACACATCTTTAAAAAGCTCTTAATAAGGTATTTCGCTGACAGGATATCTGTGTTTTGCACCTTTTTGTCTAGGTACAGTTAGGGAAAAGTGGGATCGTTTAGTTAACATTTTCAGTGTAAAATACCTATAGTGTTTCTGTCCCAGGTTAAAGAGCCCACTTTGTCCTTTACACTGGAGCCATTTTCACATTTTTTGCTTTCTTTTATTCACCGTTTTACAGCTATAAATATACAGCTGAACGGACATATAAATAACTACGAGGTCGACGAGTTTTTCACGATTGGGTCCAATGGATTACATATTGCTCAAAGTGCTTACGCTCTGCTCGTCCCGCTTCTAAATTACGTATGAATCTAAACTAGCCCACACAAATAGTTGCTTATCATCTGTCCGAAAATCGAAGTGACCACATGGTGGTGGGCCTTTTTGTAGTTACTTATGGGATATTTGCGAATGTCGGGAAAATATGGGTATATTTAAACAAAGGATTGCCTGCGGACGTTAGTACTGCTTTTTAGGGCATGAAATCAAACTAATTTATAAATTAGAATTTTTAAAAACGACAAAACTTCTGGCTCTCCAAATCTAACATGCTTGTCCCCATTCTGTTTCACCCGACTTACGCGGGTTAGAAATCAGTTTCCAAATGCGTCAAGGTTTGTTTGGGAAAAACGCCCCAGCCTAGTTTATTCTCCTCTCGTAGAAAGACCCAGAGAAATGCTCAAACCAAGTCTAGGACAGCTAGTACTATCAGAAATTGCCCACCGGGCAACGTTTCCTAAATTGCAGTCTTGCCATGTAATATGAGCCCCCCATTTATGCATGCCTGCGTAGTTCGTGTGAGAGTCTTCGCTGATGGTCGTTTTGCTGCCGGCCGTCCAGCGACTCGTCGGGCAGATCGCAATTAGGCCCCGCCGTCCCGGGGTTTCCATGGTTTCGGATGAATTTGTCCTCGAGTGTTACGACAAGAGGACATACTTGAGTACTCATCGGTCAAGAAAATTTCGACCGACGGGACAAATCGTAGAAGTGGTTGAAGTAAATTAGTGAGGGCTGGTGTGGAGGAGCTGTTAGTCTGTGTCAGCGCACACATCCTCTGGTCTCCACTGCACAGGACAGATCCCTCATGCAGTTGTCTTACCTTTTTGCGGACTAGTGCGCTTTTATTCCGCTTGTGGTGTTTGGACTACACCCTTGACCATGACTGCTGTAGGTATTTGTAAAAGGCAACATAATTTGGTGAAGAATGCATGGTCTGCGACTGGACTGACAGGTCTCCTTTTCTCGGCGGGTGCGATGCGTTTTGCGGGGTCTGTCTGGAGGACATTACTGCCGACGTGATGATCACGTTTCTCACGAAGCCTTCCCCCCCTTCCCCGAGGCGCATGTTTTGCCGGTTGGCGTAGTTGTTGAGATTCGCGGGGTGATCGAGATGTAGAGGTCACATCAGGCTGAGTGCGTCGCTGATGCGCAATCACGATGGGGCTAGGGCGGGCCACCACCCACTCACTGAGGATTGACTACAGACGCCAGCCCTCCAACACACACACACAAAGTGCACACACAGGACACGGCTAAAAAAGGACTGTTTTGTATCCCGTAGCGTCTGCACGACTCCAGCATTTTGTTTACAGAGCGCCTGACGGCAGTCTAGTGTTTTGCCAAGGCTGTGCGGCACACGCGCTATGCGCCGTAAGCGTTTTTTATATGGCCTTCCGGATCGCCAGATTCGTCTGTTTTAAACGCACGCAGGGAGCGGTATCTACTATTTCAACGCAGACCACGAAAATCTTGAGAAGTCAATCACAATCCTCAAGCCTTAGAAGAGAGATGCGGTAGCTGGAACAATAACTTTATCCACCTGATCTTTCGGATTCGCAGTCAAACCTATCACCCGACACAGCATCATATAAGTGTAGTAGATGCGCAGAGGTTGCAGTATTTATAGGACGCAGTTGTTGCGTCATCGCACGCCGAGCAACATTAGCGTCTCCCGCAATCATAGCTGAGGGTTACATTTGGTGCAATAAATAATTTGATTACGCGCAACTGGCTAATTACCCTGACCAGGCAGGGTCCCAGCACTGAATGTGGAAGGCGAGGACATCGTGCCTGTCATTCGACTGTGAGCTGGAGGACCACCACTCAGACAACTCGAGGCTCACGCTCTCGCGAGAATTCCAGGCTGATCGAACTTGAAAGTGTGACTGTGTCCCGTCTAGAGAGGCGCGACCCTGGGGACTGACGTCGTTGCTGCTGCGTGCTCGGCCATCAGCGTCCGAAGCAGTCTCCTAGTGTCTCCGACGTAGTCGCCTTGCCCGCATCTGCATCAGATCCGACGTTTTATGCGTGACGGTGTGTTTTCCGGCGTCACTGCTTGGCACCTGGTCAGCGTGCAACCCAAGCTCCAAGTGGTGTGATAAGGCGGCTGACGACTTCTGAAGCACAGTTTGGGACTGTAGGATTTGGTTTCGCGTCTGATTTCCGCACGCACCGGTTGATAAAGATGTTCAGGTGGCCATTCACTCCGAGCACTCGTTGAAGGTATTGCATTACTACTACTACTACTACTACTACTACTACTACTACTACTACTACTACTACTACTACTACTACTACTACTACTACTGCTACTGCTACTACTACTACTACTACTACTACTACTACTACTATTACTACTATTACTACTCCTGCTGTCATTGCTATTAACGCTATTACTACTATTGCTACCACTAATACTATTACTTCTGTCAAAGCTCCGACTACCACTAGTCCGTCGAAGGAATTGTGGTTCGGGACAACGCATCCAAATACGCCGTTACAGTGTACATATACATCAGCGTTCATAGTTGATGAGGTGGATGAAGACAAATACTTACGTCGTGCTTGTCGGCTTAATGAGCGCAGTTGATTTAAGCCATCACATACAGACAACGACATCGAGGGTAACCAGCTGGTTGACAAAGTTACGCGGAAAGCCATTTGCTCTGAGAATCCGTCGAAGCTATTGCAGTACGACAAGTTTACCAACTGGCAGTGTGCGTCAGTATCCGTAGAACTCCGATTGATAACTTCAGTGCGTCAGGCGTGGTCAAAGGCTGACTGACAGAAGTCCAAATTCTTCATTGGTTGGCGGAGAGACGATAACCAAACAAGTGGTGCATGGGAGAGAAAAGGGAAAGTAAAGTCAACACTGACGAATCCATCCCCACAGCACTTAAGCGCTTTCCTAACTCTAGTGGATCTGACGCACTTACAGCAGGTGGGCTAGTTCATGAAATGTCAACCGAAATTTCGAAATGCGTTCTCGTTTCGAAAAGATTAATTAAGTAGGGTTGTAAAGCTAGTCATCATGTTGCATAATTATATAATGATCCAGTTACCTCAGGGTACCTTCTTTCGAACGTACTTATTACCGACTGCATGCAAGAAGTATACCCTGCAAGAAATGACTACTTACGTAGCATGCAATCTTCCCATTGATTTTCTATGACCTCAAAAGTTCAATTATATTTCGTGAAAAAATTCTTAAAAATATTCATTATTTTGCTTATTCGGTAGACAATCACGTCTTCCTCCAATTTTGTACCCGAAGAAGGAGTATAATTCGGTTTCAAAAAAGTTTCTAATTGTGAGATGTTTTAATACCGTGAAACGGCCGTTCATAAAAGTTCATGTATCTGCATTTACCAATGTGGCTTGTAAAGTTAATCATATTGCTTAAATCCTTTGCTTAATTTTATGAACCCCATATGGTCTCCTCTTAACATCGTAGAGAAATGTACGGTTTTCCGTACACGGAAAATATACGGCTTGTATTTTCGAAACCCTTAATGCAAGTTTAACTGCAGGTCGGGTTCAGGATTATTCGGGAATTAGAAAAGTTTTTTAAAACCGAATTATACTCTTCGTTCAAGTATAAAATTGGAAGAAGACCGTGATTTTCTACCTAATGAGCAAAAGGATGGATATTTTTAAGCATTTCTTCATGAAATATAATTAAACATTTGAGGTCATAGAAAATCAATGAGAAAATTGCATGCTACGTAAGTAGTCATTTTTTGCAGGATATACTTCTTGCATGCAGTCGGTAATAAGTACGTTCGAAAGAAGGCACCCTGAGGTAACTGGATCATTATATAATTATGCAACATGATGACTAGCTTTACAACCCTACTTAATTAATCTTTTCGAAACGAGAACGCATTTCGAAATTTCGGTTGACATTTCATGATTTAGCCCACCTAGTTTAAGTCTATTAGAAAGGAGCAAGAGTCGTTGATTAGAAGGTTGCCAACTGACAGGGTAATTCGCTTCTTTTCAAAACTGGAGGGGGGGGGGCGGGCGGTCTGCAACGTCGCCTTACCACGGCCTTCCTAGCAGTCTCACGCATGTGGGAGAAGATCCGACCTTATAGTGGCCTGATGCACGTGGCGAAAACCGGGTCGCGCTTGGTCCGCGTAGACGGGATGTTCGGCTTTATGAGCCGCTGTGCCAACGAACTGCTCTAGTTGTCTTGTCATTAGAGTAAGGTGGGTGGGACAGGGGGCAGCGCAGTAGATGTTACGCAAGCCTGATTCACTAGAATCTGATTGACGTGCATGCCCTTGGTACCGCACGCGCGTGGCAACATCTGTCGCGTTCACGTGCCTTATGGATCACGGTGGCTGTAAAAATTCCAACCGAAGCAATGGGTTCTTCGGTTGCACTACACGGTTGTGGGACTCTGCTTATGGCAATTACTGTCTTGCGGATCCCTCCTTTTGATTGTGTATGCGTTGTTAGATAAGGTACTCGGGTCGTTCATTCACCTAGTCCAGGTGCAGGTTGTGCGTCCTTCCTGTAGCCTGTCATACTGCGCTGTGATACCACATCTGTAGGTGTCATTTACTCCGTAAGCCCATCTGCCATTCTAAATTTTCCTTTTCCCGCATGCTGTGCAGATAACACACTCAGAACTGAAGCAGCTCCTGCTTTCAGCACTCGTGTCGCCCTCTTTCGGGCTCGTTAACGGCGGTTACTCTCTCCTCCCCATATCTGCTACCTCTGGCGGAACCAACATCAGTGCGCTGTCCCGGTACCTGGCCTTCGGCCTCTCCCCCACAACGCCCTACGTGGACATGGCTTGTTCTCCGCGTGCCGTCTCCGTCCTTCGCGGCAATACCTTTCAACTGCTGCACACGGCTCTCCTCACCCCCCAGCTGGGCCCTATCCTCACGCCCGCGGAGTATACTGAGGAGCTGAAGGCCGCCTGCTCACTGGTCAGTAATGCAGCCAATTACCAAGCCCGGGAACTGGATGTCAGTCACAGAGACCGCTCAAACCAGCCGCCACTGCAGGTGTAAATACTAACCGATCTACAGATCGCCTCCGGTCTGTACGCGCTGGAAGTGTACGCCCTCCTTGGCCTGTTGAGGCTTCACGGCCACAATCCCTGTCGATCTCTTTCTCTGCAGAAGAATTTTGTAAAAGGGGGAGTTGGGATTTGTGCTTTGTACAAAGGCGCTGCCTTGTTAAATCTCCTCTCAACATTGTTAAGTTCTCGCGCACTTTTTTGGGTTTCACGCGAGCTTTTGGAGGCCAGCAGATTGCAGTTGAGTTCTGTTGTGTGAGCTGCTTTGACGAGCTGCACTCCAAAATGCTTTAGCCTTATGACGTCTGGGGATTTATCCACCTAAGGTATACTCACAGCAAAGTGCTTAAAGCGCCCTGGTTAAGTGTTCATTCCTCTTGGAAAAATGAAATCTTCCCACGACCGTTTAGGAGAGAAACCAAATGATTCTTGAACAAACCATTTTTGGGTTCCTTTCAGAAGTGCCGGGGCAACCTGATTTCCGAACCGATCAGACTCGTTTTCGCTCTTTTGTCATCGTGAGCCATCCACAGCCCGACCCCAGGCCAGAAATATTTGGAGTATGGACTATAGTCTAGTTGGTCATAGAGTCTAGTCTTGCCACTGGATCCAGAGGCCCAGGTTTTATTCCATCTTGTCTCCTTCGATTATGCTTCCCGACCATAGATTTTTCGTCACCATATAATCGCTTGTGAGGTCCAGACGGTAGCTCCATTTCCAAAGTGAACGCATCTGCGAACGCCACTTACACATGACTAAGGGCTCAGAAAATTGTTTAAACGCCAGTTAACCCTAAAGACACATGCGAATATAGTCCTTACATCAGAATATGGTGAACATCGATGATTTTACGGAAGTCCAGTAGACTTACGCTGTCAGCAAATCACTCGAGTGTATCGTAGAAATATCAGGAAAGCACACTAACCGATGATAAAAGAGTGTACTAGACCTGCTAAATAACACCGTAAATGCTATTTTGAACAGCCAACCTGATTCGTCGGACATTTCTGAAGCCAAATACTCCCATTACCCACGCCGGAAGTCTGCTGGTGTCAAATTTAGTCGGGGCTAACGCTACTACTGAATTCTTTGAAGCAGTGACCAACGTCAAAGTTCTCGCATCTCGTAAAAATCGATTGCTCTGCCCGATCTCTTGCTTGAAGATAGTGGATGAAACATGTGCATAAATGGTGGAATTTACCGACTTCATCAGATTTCACAACTGCTCCTCAGCTGTAGTCTGTCGATGTTTAACACGAAGAAAAACCTGAGTGAACGCGCTAAGTCGCGAGGCGATTTTTAATTCAGAAGAAGTGGTGGCGGGCGAACGTTGCGTTCGATTACTTTTCGTCAGGCCAGTACAGTTATATGGGATGGGGTACAGTGAGTGAAAAAAATCGATAAAAATTAGTTTTTGAAATACAGGCTAGGCAAGAGCGGAAGGGCGCAGAAAGTTGTATGTGGTTAGTCAACCTTTGAGTACGGTAAGCGCGGAGCCCGCACGAGGTTCTTCTGGGTGCAGAGGGTCGGTTTTCATAACCTGATGGCGGCCACCTCTTCTGCTGCTAACAGGCGCTGACCCAGTAGCTTAGGGTAGCTCGAGGGGACCTTACAAATCACACGAAATGTTTCAGCGGGGTCCACACGATGCCCTGAATCCACTTCATGCGCAAGGATGGCGATGTCTTTTCGGTTAGATGATACTTGGTAGCCCTCCTAACACC
>CACRXP010000980.1:151606-198796 GCA_902702965.1 Spirometra erinaceieuropaei
ATTGAGGGACTTTCTTGTCGTTTTACGAGCTGAATTGCGATGGGAGCATGTAAGTCAATCCTAGGTCCGATTTAAGTCGGCATCCTTTGGCACAGGCTGTCTGTTACCTTCCTACTGGCTACTGTATTTATATAAATCCTAACTCGATGAAAGTCCTCTCATGGTGTTACTACCTTTGGATAATGTTGGAGCAAAGGCCATCACACAGCGTTCATCTGGTTAAATGGACCGTGTCGCAACTGCATATACTCTCCTTAGCTACAGCAGGGCTTTTCCAACCTAATCCAATCAAAGTTTCGTGTTTGTCGACGCACGGCACATAGAAAAGCTCACCGTTTCTTGAAAATTTATTCTATTGATTTTCCGAGCCCACACCAGTGAACTGTGGAATGTTAAAACAACGAGCAAATCGCACCCCCTCATAATATACAGATTTTCGGCAATCCCAAGTTTTGCCTAGCCTGTTCTTACCAATGCAAAATTGGTATTGAGTTGGTTGTTTCTCTGTCAGTTTCAGGCACTGGGTGGGGCCGCATGAACAGAGCCTAGATAACTGCTCGCCGAGTTTGGGTGCATAGGATAAGGGAATTTGTTGGAAACCTTCGTGTTGTAAATCAGTATGCCAAGTGGATCCCCCATTAGGCCCTTTTGAGGACCGGCTCAGCCCTCTTTAAAGGGCTCAGAGGAGGGCAGTGTAACCCTCATAGTCTCGGCATTACGCTCCTGAATACAGCCTGTTGCCCAATTTTGCAGACTCAGTTATGATCACATTTTATCGTGTCATCATTTAAATTAGGTGACCCTGGTTAAGAGTTGCCGAAGACCCGTGTTTATCCAACTATCGCATGTAACACGGAATTAGGCATTTAAATTTGTTTAAAACGTATGCGGGACTTTGTTGGAATCGCAGTGATGATCGGCGTGTATCCGCGTATCCAGGCTGCCAGTACACCCTAGCACGCTGACTATTCATCGTAGATGTGTTCAGCTTACTACAATATTTAAGTGGCATGCAGTTCTTCATTTTACCCTGCTCGTGAAGAGGATAAATGAGGTTTTTCTGCTCATCAGATAGTCTTTTTTGGCTGACAATATGGCCGGCAAGGTGGGATCGCCTCCTTACGAAACCACTGTTTATTTAAAACGTGTGCTTTTAGTTTCGTTTTTGACCATTCTGAGAAAACTCCGGCAACCGGACTAACTTTGATTCTATCTCGCTTCCTTTACGGGCTTAATTGTGACTAACTGAGCGGTGTGCACAGACTCAGTTTCAAATTTGTTACAAATATGAAACTGATTTGGTGGTCAAGGCCTTTTTGCCCAAAACACTACATTTTCGCGGCTACTTCCAAGCCACAACTTTTAGCGCGTTAGATTTATTGTAGCGGGGACGGCGCTGGCTTGCCACGGGGGGGGTGGATTTCCCAAGGCCGGCCTCACTCTCACTCGCCCCCTCCCATGCGCCAGTTTACTGGAATAGCCGGCCAAGCAGCTGGTGGGGGGACTTGGCACAGTGTCTGGCATGGCTACGATGGTCCGTCAGCGTGGACCACACACACACGACCTGGTCGCTTCCTCGACCAGGCTACATCGCTGAGCCTGCCACCCACCTACGTGACATGTGCATGTTCTCACATGTAACATTGCGCCGGCCACGATGGGGACGGCCAGTCAGATCACATGCTTTCGGCTTGATCGAAGACTTCTATGAAGGCGCAGATAGGCCCCTGCGATGGTGCAATGGGCAGGTGTGTACTGGGGCTCCCCGACATTGGTACCCCAATCTCAGTACGATGGGGATTCGCTAGAGCCCGACTAGGCCGATGCGTGATGCAGATTTGCTGCAACTATAAGGAAGGGGTGGGATTGTTGCTAGTGAACTGGCGGTGTGGAGACCCTGTCAGTGACGAGTCTGGCGACGGCAGATTTGCTAGAGCCGGTGTTAGGTGGTACAGTGAGTGACCGGTCTCATGAAGCGTTGACTGACATTTTGAAAAGCGCTTTCGATTAAGAAGGATTACTTAGGCGCGGTTGTAATACTGATTATCTTGCGAAATTATCCTATAATATTTCGGACTGGGAAGGATGTCAGCTTTTAAATGCACTGCTTTTTAATCTCCTTTAGAGTCTGAACGCGATAAAAGATGATTACTTAATTAGCATGCATTTTTCGCATTGATTTTCGATGACCTTACAAACTCAAATATATTTTATATAAACCACGAACAAAAATAGGTTTTCGTTCAGTTGTTTGATAGAGAATCACGACATCTTCGTATATTGTACTCGAAGAAGGAGTATAATTGAATTTTAAAAAGTTTTCTAATTGCCGAATAATTTGGAGCCTGACCAGTCGTTGCACTAGCGCTTAATGATTTCAGTCTACAAGATGCATGTGTTCTGCGTAAGGAAAATCACATATCCTTCTATGCCCTTAAAAAGATACCATATAGAGTCCATAAAATTTTGCAATGGATGTGGACCATGTTGTACATTTCATGAGGAGCAGTGGTCAACGGACAGGTACGATGCTGCATGAATGGGCGTTGCACGGTCGTAAAATATCTCATAATTAGAAACTTTTTTAAAACCTAATTATACTCCTTCGAGTATAAAATATAAAGTTGACGTGATTCTTTATCAAACGACTGAAAGAAAGTATATTTTCGTTTGTGGTTTCTACAAAATATATTTGAATTTGCAAAACCATCGAACATCAGTTCGAAAAATGTATGCTACTTAAGTAACCATTTTTTACCGAGTCCGGTCTCTACAGGAGATTGAAAAGCAGTGCATGCAAAAGCTGACGTCCCGCCGAATCTGAAATATTATAGGATTATGCCGCAAGATAATCACTATTACAACCGCGCCTTAGTGATCCTTCCTAATCTAAAATGCATTTCAGAATTTCAGCCAAAATTTCATGAGATCGGTCACTCGCTGGCTGGTGTGCCCCTAAACGGGCCACGCGGTAGATGCGCCGGACCAACACAGAGGACAGACAGGAGTCCAGAGGGCGCTTTTAAAAATGCACATCCCTAATAAATGCCAAAATTGGGGTGTGATGGCAGGTTCAGTTGCAGGCTCCCGTCGCGCCAAACGTATCCCACTATTTTTTGTTTAAAATCTTGGTCAAGCGTTTGTTGTGGACCAAGGGATGTGGTGGTGCTAGGCGGGTTCACGCTGTGCCAACCACCTGCGGCCGCTCCCGTCTCCGGTCTGCTTGACTTGGCCAGGACAGCGGGACCAGGTAGGGAAGGAGGACAGAGTGCGGTAGATGCTGCGCAAGTCTACCATCACTGTAAACTAATTCACGCCCCTGTCGCTGTGCCTGTCCTCACCTTGCTGTAAGGCACACGGCGGACACGGCGGACACCGACGGTCAAACTGTCATGGTTAGAGTACGGACACTGCTTCGCCGGTCTTTGTGCAACGGATTCGCAAGCGACCTATCAGGCCATGGGCGTGATCAAAGGACGCGGTCGCAGTGGTTGGAATCGGGTTCACACTGGTAGTGGTAGGGCCAGTGGCAGTAATGTTTTGCATGTTGGTAGGAGTGTCCTTTTTAGCTTTGCTAATAATGGTGTGTTATGAGATGAGAGGCGGGTTGGTCGTGTTGACATTGCACTGGGTCCGCAGATGCCCAACGAAATCGATTCGTGTCCGGAACATCCGTCAAAAGTGCTGACAAAATTACAGGGGTGAGTGTTGCCGTCATTGGTCCGTAGCACTCGAGTCTCTCGACTATTCGGCTGGCTCTGAAAATGGTTGCCCAGTCCTTACGGTTGTGTTCATGTCTGTTGCTCTTAGGCGAAGTCCTTTCAGGTCTCTTGGTTGATTTGCAGATGCTTGAACGGAGTCTTTAGGGTGTCCTTGCAGCGAAGCTTATGCACGCCCTGTCTGCGACCATCCGCAGCTACTTTGAGGAATCATCGTTGCTTGGGCAAGTGTCCGTCGTCCATCCTCACGACGTGGTAACTCTGTCGCAGCATACGAAGAACGCCGCTGCTTTCCAGGATCTCAGTATCCGGAACCCTATCCAGTCAGTTAACCTTCAGCGATTTTCGTAGTAGCCGAGATAAAGCGGTCGAGTGTTCTTGCTTGACCCTCATAAACACTCCACATCACTGTTTCCTACCAGTGTTGTCAGGACAATAATCCTACGCATCCCTTGCTTTGGCCGCCTGACGGGACAACGGGTCCGTGACCTAGAGGTAGGGCGTCTGAATTAACTCCCTATGATCAAAAGTCGAGGCTCGAATTCTAGGCAATCAAGTTTTAGGATTGATTAAAACTGGCTGACGACGCCGCAAAAGTTGAAAATAGTCATTACAGCCTTTCCTGTACTCCATCAGTTCCGGTCGCTATTCGACCACCTGCAAGGCTCTCAAATGAGCCCCAAGTTACCAGGAAAGGAGGGCGCCTCTTGATGAACTCCATTTCTACTATGAATCACATTCTGACAGGACCACGGGTCAGTGGCTCAATGGTAGAGTGCTGGACTTAACTCCCAATAAGCAATGAGCCCGGGTTTGAATCCCAGGTGACCCAATCCCACGGTAGGGTGTGGCCTACCGCCAACGGCTAATAAGCTACAAATGTCCATCTCTGCCTCTCTTGTCTTTGTCCGTGCTGCTACTTCTGTGGTGAAAGGAAGACTGTGGTTGTCATTCCTAGTATCTGAGCCCTCTTCAAGCAGTCATGATCAACCTCAGGATTGGATGACCACGGATTAAAGCTCGGAGCTCTAAACTGCGATTAAACCCGATCTATGGCCTCTGCAGACAGTTGCGTAGCGACCAGTAATTACTCGGAGGGAGGGACACCTAGGAGGCCAAGGGAGACATGGATGACCATGCCTGGCTGATTAGCTGTCATAATCCAGCCATACACAACCCCAGGATAGGATGGCCCGGGATTCGAACTCCAGTTCTCTAGTCCTTAAGCGTTAGGTAATGATTTCAAAATCATCGCAAGAGTGGTCATTCCTGCTGTATCACAAGTTCGGTTAAACGCCAAAGACTTTCGACTGGGAATGCAACTAGCGTCCCTTATAACGGAGTCATTTCTGGACAATCATCAACCATACAATTATTTTCTGGCAGATAGATCGATGAAGGGCAGGCAGTGACTGGCATCAAGTCCCCGAGACTGCTGTCAATGACGTCAGGAAACCTTTCATGAGTACACGTCGACTGCAACAAACGGCCACAGCGATACACGTAAACAGCAAGGCACTTTCTACTGTTAAATGGAAATGTCCCATGTTCATTTCGTCGGTGGTCAGGGGTGAAGAGAGCAACTTCCAGTCTTCGACTCACTGTCTTTTTAGTGCTGAAGGATTTACCTCCACTTTTCATTACTATATCTCTCCTGAATTCGACTCTCTGCTCTATTATGAGCGTCAGTAGCCTATGTTGGCCACACACTTTTCTGCCTTTATTAAACATCTTTTTGCGTTGTTTCCTGCTCAAGCCCTCGTTAGCTGTCCATCTGCAATTATTTTTTTTACTAAGCCGCATTTTTCCGCGTCCAAACTTTTATATGAAATTAACGGCCTTCCCTCCGCATTCTTTACCGTTTTACTGATCACATTTCAACTAACCTCTTGCAATTACCGGCTTCTCATTCTTGGTTATTATTTGTCGTTTAAATTTTCTTCAACAGTCTGTGCTTGTTTGTATTATTTCTCACACACTTCAGGCGATCAGTTGGCGGGCATACGAGTGCTTTCGATAAATTCTCGTCCGGCCAATACAGTTGTATGAGAACGGGGTACAAGCAAAACATTTGAAAGATAACAAGCATCCAATGCAGTTCTTCTTTTCATGCAATCAGGGTGTGGAAATGGGGAAGAAAGGGAGGAGACAATAGGTTAGAAGGCGGTGAGGGTTTGTAGGAGGAAGTCCGGGGAGAGAGGGTACAGAGGAGTGTATGTATGTGACCGACCTTTGACCAAGGTAGTCGTGGAGATTGTACCAGGCTCTTCTGAGCGTACAAGGTTGGCTTCTATAACCCGGTGGGAGTGGCTTCTGCTGCTGCCAGCAAATGCTGACCAAGTTGCTTGAGGACCTTATAAATCACATAGAAAGCTAAGTTAGGGTACAACGTATGTCCGGAATCAACAATATGTGCAGAAGTATGGCGTTGTTTGTGTTCCTAATTTAGCCGTTTCCCAGCTCTGCCGGGAGGTGTTCCTGCATTCTTGTAGATATGCGCTGATTCGTGCGACTCATATAACCTGCTCTTCAGGAGCAAGTGAATGAATAACTGCACATGGAGGTGCTCTGAGATGACAGCCATTCCATGCCTTTTCCGCATAAAATAGGGTTGTTCAGGAATATAACTCGAAACCTTGCTGCTGGGAAGGTTCATCAGGCGGGTTGGCCAAGGCGTCTCCTTGAGAATTCACTGGATTCATCCCCTGGAATGGAGACTTTGAGGAATTAAGTTTTCTTTTCCGCAGTCAGTGTGATGGGTACTATATTTCGCAGTATACCCGTTCCAGCGAAACGGCTTCTGGGTCCTCCTGATTACCTCCTAAATGCTGTAGGACAAACAAATTTTTCTAGCCCCTGCGCGTCTGATTTATAATTTTCCTCATTTTTCATCATCCCGCCTTTGCACTTATTCACTATATCTTCCCTCTGTGTTCTGCTGTATTTTGGCACCGATTTTTATTTGTTTCATTTTCTCCCTCTGTCTCTCTCTACGCCTACAATTCCTTCCACATACTTCGCATTCACCTTTTTTTCTCATTTTTATCTTCTAATTTTGTACGAATGTCTCAATTAAATAATTCATATCTGACAAAAATGTCATTTTTGAGATGTAGGGTGATCCACCTCTACAGGAAATTCGATGCTGGTTGCCCTTCGGAAGACAGGAAAATGGAATGACTACGTGAAATTTCACGAGATCTCAGTCCTCAAAGCTTGATCTTGGCCTTGTTTACTTTGGAGGGGGAGGGGAGGGACACGTTCCATGCGGACACCGCCACCCACTTCATGTGTGGGGGGAAGGCATTATTTTCAGTTCGTGTTTAGAGAAATACGCGTCTCAAAAGAAGAGTGGGCGTTCACCGGGAGGGGTTTATTTGAGATCCGACGTTTCGGGTAGTTTACTCGTCTACCCATCTTCAGGGACTGGGAGGTCCTGTGCACAGCACTCCTTATTATGGCGCCCTTTGTCCAATGCGTGATCCGCCAATGCCGCCTGTGTGGCTGCATCCAACCCGCATGTTACCGTGACCTGAATCGCCCCCGTCGGCCGCGGTGATGACTGACTTTACGAACCTTCTTAACGGGGGACAGTCACGGCGCGGGACAATCGGGGCCGTCAGTCATCACCGCGGCCGACGGGGGCGATTCAGGTCACGGTGACATGCGGGTTGGATGCAGCCACACAGGCGGCATTGGCGGATCACGCATTGGACAAAGGGCGCCATAATAAGGAGTGCTGTGCACAGGACCTCCCAGTCCCTGAAGATGGGTAGACGAGTAAACTACCCGAAACGTCGGATCTCAAATAAATCCCTCCCGGTGAACGCCCACTCTTCTTTTGATATGCCACCTGGGAATAGGATTTTCACTACTATTAAATACGAGCCTGCTTAGGGGGGACTCGGCTGATGGAGGTGCTCCCTAACTGCCTGTCCTCGCGGCACCACATAGAGAAAGTCGGGCTGGGGAGGGGGGGGGAAGGTGTTAGTGCCTACGCGAAAGGGGACCCTTAACACTGACGCGTACCGTGTCTAATGGCTAAGATGTGTCCTGTTATGACCGAGCTTCAAGGCGTTCTGCTGCCCACTCTCAACAGTCATTGTAACTGGCAACGATAGGGTGTGGGACCCACAACTAACTTGAGCTAGCCTATGGACGGTGTCATACGTTGAATGGTGGTAGAGAGGGTTTTACGGGTGGCATGTCACACAGGACAGAGAGCAAGAAGACGCAGAAAATAGATAAATTGTTCCCCTAAATATTAAACGCAATTTGGTCCAGGCATTGGCAGCTAGAGTGCGACATATCTGCTCTCCTGAGACTGTTGAGGCAGAATTCCAACAGCTGCGGGATATACTCCACGAAAACGGATACCCAGAAGATTTATCCTCCGAAATATAGGGGAGCGCACTGTAAAGCCCCCCCATGGCAACTTCAGAAAAGAAAGCCTTATTTATATGACTGCCTTTTCAAGGGGACGCAACAAGCGACCTAATAAGAAGACGTCTGAAGACAGCGATCACTAGCGCTTTCCCCGCAGCGAATTTACGTGTATGTTTCACGAACTCTCCCCTCCTACGCTTGGGAGGTAAAGACCGGCTCCCGTTACAGGCCACATCTATGTGTATTTACTCATTCACTTGCTCCTGTGAAGCAGAATACATTGGCCGTACAACGAGGCGCCTGGAAAAGAGAGTACGTAAGCATATACTGGCCTGGCTAGGCAAAGGTGAGAAGAAACCGATCTCCAGTTCTATTCTCGCACATCTTGTCGATACGAATCACCGAGTCGATGCCAAAGAAGCCTTTCAGGTTGTCTACCGGACACCAGCAAGCTTCTCCAGAGGCCTACGCCAATGGGTGCTAGCTACAGCCGAGGCAGTGGCTATACAGCTAGCCAATCGGGTGCAATATTGTCAGAAGACGCTGGCACAGGCGCTCTGTCTTCCGTGGTCAACGCCGACTCAACCTCCTGATGGCAGTGTTGTGTGAACAACGTACCCGACGTACAAACATTACTCACAGTCCATGTCCCCCCTCCCCCTCGCCCCCTTGACCCAATGACCACGACACGCCGACCACGCCATAGCACGCCTCGCCATGCGAGTGGCTTGGGAACGATGAGTGTTAATAGCCCCTGAACCACTTATATAACCCTGTAATTTCAACTTCTATGCAACTGTTTTGGCCTGATGACGAGTTACCGAAAACACGTGTTTGCCAAATTGACGTTTCAGTTGTAGCATGGGAATATTCAGTGAACTTAGATAAATTTCTGTCAAAAGTCGTAGTGTACGCTGCCATTTTGCAAAGAAAGTGAGCGCGCTGCTAAAAAACATGGATAAAAAGCAATTTTTAAATGATTACCAACACTGAATAAAGCGCCGCTGGTAAGTTTACACTTAGTCAGGATAGGAATGAAATTTTAAACAATGAGAACGGAGAATAAGAAAATGTGTTTACAGTCACACTGAATTTTAGGGTATATTTTTGGAGTTGCCATCTACTTGGGGCTCCTACACCCAATCATTACCTTTTCAATAATTACACGATTTGGTAGAGAGCGTTCAGCGATCGCTCTTACGGAACTCATTCATTCCGTTGTGCTTTACGGGCTCACTCTCGAGCCCAACCAGCAGCCACACAGGGGCGCATGATATAGGCAGAATGGCATTACCGACAAAGACAAGGGAGACTAGAATGGCCACTTCTGGCTTATTAGCCGTCGTCAGCCAGTCATACCCAACCCTGAAGTGTGAAACACCCGAGGCTTGAACCCGGCAGGGCAACGGGCTCATGGCCCAGTGGTTCGAGGCTTGGACTTCTAACTACCAGGTTGAGAGTTCGAGCCTCGGGTGTGCCACACTTCGGGGTTGGGTATGACTAGCTGACGACGACTAGTAAGCCAGAAATGGCCATCTCATTTTCCCTTGTCTTTGTCGGTAATGACTACACGATTTTCCTATCTATTCAACAGTTCGGCCGTCACAAGCGTCCTAGTTTGACTCCCTTCTATGACTGCCAAAAAACGGAAAGGAAGTTAAATTGTCGGGAGACTGGAATGGCCATTTCTGGCTTCTTAGCCGTCGTCAGCTAGTCATACCCAACCCCGAAGTGTGGAACACCCGAGGCTCGAACTCGCGACCTGTTGGTTTAGAAGTCCAAGCCTCGAACCACTGGGCCACGAGCCCGTTGCCCTGCCGGGTTCGAGCCTCGGGTGTTCCACACTTCAGGGCTGGGTATGACTGGCTGACGACGACTAATAAGCCAGAAATGGCCATTCCAGTCTCCCCTGACTTTGTCGCCAATGCCATTCTGCCAAGACGGATTAGGTTGAACAGGCGTTACTGACGCCAGCAGTTGCCACAAGCTATCCCTTCGGGCGTCAGTGTGTCGGTGTTCGCTGCTATCCTCTGAGCTGTGTCCGCCTTCAGCCAATCAGCGAAGGAGCAGCTTTGATGAACTGGCACAAAGTCTCGGGCGGCTCCACCGGCAAATTGACGGGGAGCGAGAGGCGGACAGTAAGCCTGCATGACATATCTACAGAAATGGTGATCGCGTAAGCGGAGTGCTAAAACCCCACCATTATGCGGAGAAACGCCTCATGCGACGACTCGTTGAATCTTAGCGAGACTTGTCGTGCCTCTATGACTACTTGCACACAAAGCGCAGATATGCGCCGCTTATGAAAAAGATGTTGGCTGCATCGGGTGGAGTTTAAGCAGGTTTACTTTATGAAATTAAACTTGGGTCAGAGGATGTAGAGGCCCGAGCTAAGATAGGTGTGACAATCGGAGAGGGTTTTATGTGGGCACAGAATTGGGTTAGCTTCTGATGTTCCGGCGATCAGTGTCTTGAAGCTGAACTATTTTCAGGAAGACCATACGCCTTTGAAGGTGAAGAGTCGTGAGGCAACAATGAAAAAAGCAAGATTATGTGATAATAACTATTCAGAGGTTTTTCAGTGAGTGTCAAAACCACTAGTTTGCAGTTCCGTTAACTGGAAAAATCATGAAAACCGACCAAACGAGTTATGTAAACGACAACCGGCAAAAAGACTTCAGAGATTAGCACTTTGTCCGGTCCCTATTTCACGGCACACAAACATCCTTTTATGTTTGGTTGCTTGCTTGTGGTAAAGAGCTAATCAACAGCGTATTAAAACTAGAATAGTTAGTTGCTCATGGTCAAAGGATCGTCTACTATACATATCAAAGACATCACACGATTTCGGTATGGTGTTATACTGCCGCCATTTGTCGACAGAAGAGGAGAGGTGACGACCGCGTGAGTCGCATCCTGCTCGATTCATGGTTTTACGGCCCTAAGTCAATTAAAAAGCGTAATGACCTCCCCTCTTCCCATTTTCTGTCGAGACTGTACCTAGGAAAAGAAGTTAGCCACGTAGGGAGCGCTCGAACAACCACTTTTTTCTGGCGCTAATCTCGGCGAGTCGAACTGCCCAAGGATCCACACGAAAACACATTAAAGAATTTCGACTAACGTTTAAATTTCTGTCATAAGAACAACCCGATCTAATTATCCGAGGGAATTGTTCCGCCTGAAGAATATTCCGAGGTTGACCGGGAAACTCATTTGTGTGTTAGAATGGGAAAACTCATCTAACTTTCCATATTTTTGCGGTATTTCCCCAACCGATTGCAACATTTTTCAGATAACAGATAACTACATGCGAAGCAGACAATTCTACAATCAAGAAGTGATTGAAGCACAAACTGTTAAATTATTCGTTCCTAAAGGAAGCGCACTATCAGGGCTGAATTGTCGTGTCTCTTTCGTGAAGGATGGTAAATTATGAATGGGATTAATTCGAGTGACAAATTTTCTTTCGAAAATATCCACACACATCGAATTCAAACCTCCAAATCCGCGCGAACTTTCTGGCAACGGGATATCTTTTCCTCCTTCCTGGTTTTAGCTTCCGAGCCCTGTGATAAAGGGTTCCATATTTCCAAAGTATCGCAATCCGCAGAGTTTTCGTTGGCCTCCTGTCCGGATGCCAGGCGCACGTTCGCCACTGCGCGCTTGGAGACTCCCCCCCCCCGGACACACTACATACTTAACCTTGGAGCGCACAATTAGTGACCCGGCAAGGTTCTCACGAAGTGGCGCTGGCAGCTACTGGCGCAGATGTTTCGCCTCATTCCAATATTGAGGGCAACCGAACGAGGTCTAACCCTAGCACTTGGCTACACACCTCTGTGTGCGTGCTTTTCGAAAGGCCACTGACAGGCGTACGCAGAGCCAGGGGGGGGTTTCACTGGCTTCAGTAGATTTATTGCAGGTCTTTGTGTTTGCCCACCCACTCCCATCTGCATCCCCTTCCCTCGATTTCAGTCTAAACCACTCAAACTGGTTGTCTCGGTAGCCTGCCCACAGGTTGGCATGTCCGCGTGCGTGCGTACGTGCATCTGACGGTGGGATTGGCCCACCCACATGTAAGTATACATATATAGGACAGTCGCGAGTATGCAGGCCATGCAGAAAACAGGTGATGTACTAGTGAGACTCAGAATCATGCAAAGAGTCATTTTTATTCTCTTCCTACTTCTGTTGGCTTTGAGCAGCCGTGCTGGTGGAGGTGAGTGCCCTTATTTACTTCTTGTTTATTATCGATGAGTGAGGGTGTTGAGTAAGTATTTGCACGCCTACATTTTAAACAGTATCGGCTCAAACTTCCAGTTAGATGTTCGCTTAATATTTCGGAACCCGACTTCACTGACCTCGTTCTGCAGCGATGAATTCTGGCCTAACCGAGGTAATGTAAAGGAATATTCTCCTATCCCTCGGGGTCTCACAACAACTCGCGGGTCATTCGAATCAGCAGAAAGTAACCTACACCGCAGGGACAATGATGCACCTGTTCAAGGCAGCGCCATAAAGTTTGCTTGCACACAATAGGGGGTTTATCTCATAAAACATAAACCATAATTGTGAAATACGATCTCGGTGAGAAAGGTAAGGTTGTACTATTGATTATCGTGCAGCGTGATTCATAGATAATTTTGTCACATCGGGATGCAGGCCCCTGAATTTGTGTCTTTACGGCCGCTTAAATAAATAAACTTGCCTAGGAATAACTAATCAAGTAATATAAAATTTTAATTCACTTTCGATGCCACGACAAATCCGGTAGTATTTTAAGGAAACCGGTGTATGCAAACAACCTTTCTTACGGCCATTTGGTGGTTAATTAATTTTCTTCAGCCCTTGTTTAATGAGGTGATATTTTCCAGTTTTAAGAAACGTTTTTCAGTTGTCGACTGACTTCAAGCTTTAATCTCTCCATGTACGGAAAATTTACACTTTCCTCTTTGCTACCAAGAAGGTACTATATAGGGCTCCTGAAATTTCCTGATAGATATGGACCGTGTGGTATACTTCCTAAGAGGCATTAACAGGCGGACAAGTGCGACGCTATTTAAATGAACATTACACGTTCTCCCAAAGTCTCCTAGTTACAAATTCTATAAAACAATACGACATAATTCCTTCAAACCTACAGGTTGGATAAAGCAGAATTCACTATAAAGGTCTTACAGGAAAGGATATTTTGATGCAACTTTTTCATAAGATGTATTTTATATGAGCATCTAAAACACATAGAAATTTCACACTACTTGGGTTGAAACTTTCTAGCGAGATTAACTTTTGCAGGTAGTCATAAGGAAACGCGTTAAAAACCAGCATCCTGGCGTGGCAAAAATCTTGCGATTATGCCATATGATCACATGTGAGTAAGCACCCTGATTTTCCCGTCTAAAAATATCGCCTTAAGGGTCGCCTCGAGAAAGCCAGCGAATACGCTCCAAAATGCCCTTTTACGTGATGGCTAATTTTAGAAAATCATATATGTAGTTAAAAAATGTGTCTGGCAAGTCAGACTCCAGATGTGCTGAGCAGAACTCCAACGTCGCAAAGACGTGAAAATGTAAACTAAACTATTCATGGCAGATGGTGGAGCTCATAAAACGTTGGCTGGAGTTTGCTTTTGATTATAAAGTGTTACTTGAGTCGGGTGACAACACTGGTTGCGCAGTAACCTAACATCAGGGCACTGTGTCTGAGGTAGGATGCTAGTTTTTGACTGTGTCGTCTGGGCGGCTGCAAAAATTATAACTGCTGAAAATCTACTACTTATATGATGGTCTATTACTTTGAATCTACGGCGTTCTATGACCTCAAATGTACTTCCTTAGAAACCAAGCAAAATTCCTATTTTTTCTACTCGTTTTGCATGGTATCAGGTTCTTCTCTAAATATCCTCCTTTGATTAACGGTGCAGTTTAGTCATAAAAACCCCGATATTATGAAACTTTTAGGAGCGCAGAAATAATTATTAATTAGTTTGCCGTACGCCATTCATTCAGTTCGCTTCTAAGGCTAGCAAAGTGACCAGATTCCTGCGCCATTAAGATGCAGACCGATAAATTAAGTTGCTTTGAACGAGCCATTTGTAGGGTGCGCTGAACAGTGAACGATGTTGCAGAATTTCTGCTAGCGCTGAAACGCCCACAACAGTTTGAAAAATATTTTACAAGGGGGAAATGCAGTTCCCCCGATTATGGTGTTTAACGTATATCCGAATTGTAACAAAAGTTGTGTAGCGAAAACTGCTTTTATGTTGCATTTCAACAACTTATGGTTGAAACTATGCGGGTTCCGAAATTTAATAAAACGAAAAACACTGCAATAGCAGTTCGTTTCTGACGAGCTTAATTCTCTTGGATGGCTGGAAGTGCACTCGAGCAACATTCCCACATGAAGTATTTCGGCATTGTGTTGCACGACAATTTGTATTTCAGCCGCCGTTGAGCTAATCTTTCATTAATGAAAGCGTATTTTAAAAGCTTAATCCAGTTTTCATTATGTCTGTCAACTTAACTCGGTCAAAACTGATAAAAATGACTAATGACACCTTCAAATAGAACAGGCAAATTAAACACGCATAAAGATGGACAAGTGCACAACATGATCTTGAACGAATTCAAGCAGTGCGAATGCTGATCCAAAATAGAGGACTAGAATATTAATCCTGATTTACCTGTGCTTGCTTCTAGATACTTTGTGGCAAAAATGTGAAATTATAGTTTGAAAAGCGTAATTTTCCACAAAATATATCCAAAAGGCATATTTCTGTGCACTTTTTCTATAAAATAAGCCCCGATTTATAACGGCATCAAAAAGCAGGGAGAAAAATCCATACTAGTTAAGTGGGTATTTTTAGCGACCCCAATTATACAAGTAGATGGAAAGACGTGCATTCAAAAGACGACATCCTGACGTGACTTAATTATTTTAATGTTATATCGCATGACGACAGATTGTAAAATACCTCCTAAGTGGAAATTTTTCGATACTCCAGTAAGTTTCTTCATTTTAACTCCTCGTTGAAATATAGCATGCGCAAGACTTGTAGACTGCAGTTTTGAAAACTTAATACTTTACCGACGGCTTGAAATATTTAGCCACTTTAAACAATTGTCACTGTTTGCGATCGTTATGGTTTATGGCTGGGATTACTTATTCCGGGGAACATTTTTGTTGAGCAACAGAGGTAAACATCCAAGAACTTTGTGGTATCACACGTCTGGTCCCCCATATTGTCACCAGTTAAAAGGAGACACTATTTTGACCACTTAATGGCAATAGTAAGTGAATTTAATGTCTCTTTGCAAGCACTGTCAAAAGAGTGTTGAATTGTCCTATTTTTGTTCCGATGAATACCTTAAAGAATCTTGATCACCTACTCGCGGCAGTCACCGCGAGGTCTTTTTATTACTTGTTATGGCACGTATGAATAAACATCACCAGTTATTTTCTTTTAGCACAATTGTTCTCCGGAATAAAAAACCCCGGTCACAAACCATACCCTCGACGTCGGATCTTTAATCAATGTTGAGACATGATAGGAAATTTTGCACTCAAACAGAGATCATGCTTCCGCTACTAAAATTACCACGACTAAATTTAGATACTCAAATTAGAGTCAGTGCCCTTGACAATGCACGAGTGAGAACCATTTTTTCGATGTTTTATGCTGCGTCTCTTGGTCGATGGTGCAGTCATGCTTTAGTGAATCTACCATCGGCCAATATGGATTGTGGTGAAGATTTTAACGACTTAGGGACTGCAAACTAGAACCGCGATGAAATAAACGAATAGTAAGATGGCCTAGGTAATAGTCACAGAACGGCGGACTTTGCGGGAAACTGGAGGCAAAACCTACTTGAATTTCATTTGCGAAGTTTTAATTCCATCCGATTTTGCCAAGCCACAAAAACCGTAAATCTTCAGACTGATTTCCTTGGGCGCTTCTCATGCCGAAGACAGATAGTTCACAAGAATGTCCAAGGTATTCAGCAGTTCTATAAGTTTATAAGACCGGCCAAGGATCAAAATTTGACTGCTGGATTGAACAGTTGACACAAGTATTGTTACTTGTTCTCAAATATGCTGAAGTCCTTTTGTATAAAAAGAGATCGAAAAGGAAAGGATGGGTCATTATGCCACCCTCCAGGGCAACCCCAAAGTTTTTCCGTCAACCCGTCAGATATCGTCTCATATCTGAGGTGACGGAGTTTTTAGCTCAGAACTGCCCCTCTACCAGCCAAGGCTGTGGCCGGCTGATGATAACGTACAGGGCAGAAACGGCTGTTTAAGTTTCCATTGTTTTGTCGGTGGCGTTTATGGATTCTAAATTTGTCGCAGTATAACCAAGAACAGGATATCGCGTCCAGTGACCTCAAAAAGGCCTAACTTAGATGACGTATTTTTCGGCTCTACATGCTCCATACTTCTGCTAGTTTAGCTCAATGGCGTTAAAGGAATCGAAAGAGAAATCGTTTTTTGCACTCCTTCCTCCACTAATTCTCATAATTATGCGTAATTATCGCTACTACTACTACTACTAGAGTGAGTAACCGATCTCATGAAACGTTGGATGAAATTCTGAAATGCGTTTTCAATTAGGAAGGATTAATTGGTCGCAGTTGTAATACTGATTATCTTGCAGCATAATCTTATAACATTTTGGACCTTTTAAGACCGCGCAATGTCCTTTCACGTAATATCGTACCTGGCCGTTTACACATCTCCTCATTAAATGTACAACATAGTCCGCATCCATTGCAAAATTTTATGGACTCTGCATGATGTCTTCTCAAGGGCATAGAAAAATAAGTGATTTACTTTACGCGAACGCATGCACCATGTAGACTGTAATCACTAAGCGCTAATGCAGCGAATGATCAGGCTCCAAATTATTCGACAATTAGAAAACTTTTTATTTATGCTCCTTCTTTGAGTATAAAATATAAAAAAGACCTAATTCTCTACTTATTGACCGAAAGCATATTTTTGTGTATGGTTTCTATAAGATATATTTGAATTTGCAAGATCATCGAAAATCAGTGGGAAAAATGCATGCTGCTTAAGTAGTCATTTTTACCGAGTACGATTTCTACAGGATATTGAGCAGCAGTATATTCAAAAGCTGACATCCTGCCGAGTCCGAAATGTTAAAAGATTATGCCGTAAAATAAACAGCATTACAACTGCGATAAATTAATCCTTCTTAATCGAAAACGCATTTCAGAATTTCAACCAACGTTTCATGAGATCGGTCACTCACTGTACTACTAATACTACTACTACTTCTACCACCAATACTACTACTACTACTACTATTACCACTACTACTACTATTATGATTTGAAAATTTGCCATGATACCTGCCTTTAGCATAAGTTATCAGCCCTGTCGCCGACCGTTTCGTAGTTTGTAAGTACGTTGAACCGGCGGTATCTTCTCCACGTCCCACTGTCGACTTTCTTATCTATCGCAGGCTTACATAACAGACCTTTTGCTCATACTGCCTCAGATCCAACCAGTCTCTGATGACAGCGCATGAGACCTTCAAGTAAAAATATTCATCAAACACGTTTTTATGACATCTCATTTGCCGTACAATAAGGCGAGAATGGTTTTTATTAAGGAAAACCTGTGTTGATAAAACCTATCAACCGTTTGGACACGTCCGCCGCGAACGTAAAAAACGTGAGACAGAAGTCATCAACACATAATCGGGAATCTTCCGCTTGTCCAGAGTATAGGAAGTCTGATTCCATTTAAAGCAATCCTTTTACGACGAAAGGTCCAGTTTTCAGGACATAATCATAAACTGGCTTTGGTTTAATTATCCTAGGACGTTCTTGGTGTAGCGCAGTCTAATTGTCTGAATCAAAATATTGAATACCAGATGGGAAACGAGACGCTAGGAGTTTAGACATGAGCGTAAGCGGAGGGGAAAAAATGAAACCATTCCTTTTAAATAAAACGGCAAACGATACGGACTCAATAAAGCATGCTGAATGAGGAAACGTCCTTATTTGGAAATGGGTTTAAGAACTCTAACAACGTTTGAGCGTGGTTGCGTACAACTGGCGAGGCTGGAATTCCATCATGCATTCAGGGAGGCCCACCCGCGGACAGACGCGGATATCTGCCGTCCCCTCTCCCCGGGGAAGCTCCGTAAAATGCCATGATATCCACTTCTGTAAAAGGTCACTGGCCCCATCTGCGGTCAGAGGCATTTCTACAAAAAGTTCGCAATAAACACGATAGACAGAAGGTCAAAGCAGCGTGGAACCAGGTCTATAAAACAGGCGCAAGCTAACGGAAATACCAGAGTAAAATGTGATCCATGGCTACAATATCGCCCGCTGTGAAACCCCCGTTGGTAAACTGTTCATTCCAATAGACAATGCTAGCATCTAATCGTGAAGGTGCGCGAAATATATTTTCCTCGAGAAAAGTGACCGATGTTAAAACAAATTTACCAAATACTGATGATTAATGCGAACAGGCGAGTTCTAGGAAGTAGTTCAGATGAAATAGAATACGCGACCACCGGAACAGGGATTTGAGTGGCATGACGTTTCGGATTCTCACTCGAATCCCCTTTCTGTGACTGTCTTTAATGATGGATTCAAGTGATAATCCTGACTGCCAGGCTAACAAACTCCTTGTTCCAGCGATCGCATCTAATAAAATACTGCGGGCGCTTGCGCAAATGCATAGTAGTTTAGAATAAGCCTGAAATTTTGTAGCCCAAACATATTGTAATCCTTGGACGGTTTTATAATTGCGAAAATTCTCATAGCGGTAATCAGAGGACGAGGAGGCGAGCATACTTAGCTTTCGATAAATTCGCACCGGGCCAGTACAATTATATGGAAACGGGCTAGAAGTAAAAACACGTCAGTAATAAGATAAATCGATTAAATTTCGCCGTAAAACACAGGCCAAGTGTGGAAATGTGGGGGAGGGGGAAGGGACACGGTAAAAATCACTGAAAGGTCTACAAATTTTTATATTGGCGACTAGTTTGTTTGCCCTTAACGTGCATATTCTGCCCTGTGTCCACCCTCTCATGATATTCTTTTAGCGTGCGTCATTTCATAAGTTGTGCTCCACCTATCAAAGTACGCGGATGAATATCTTTGTTCCTCGTTTTTGGGGATCAGTCAGATCGATCAGATGTTACTTAAAGTATCCCCGATCCTCACGGGGAGAGCGGCGAATCTGTAATTTAGTGGCAAAGCCCTCAAAATGAACGTTCGACAGTTAAAGAACCTCGTGTTCTCCTCGCCAGGAATTACAGCATTGTTAGCCCACGAATGATAGAATCCCTGCAGGCGACGCTTAGATGGCAGCATCAATGATAGCTCCTTAGAATTCCTGATTTTGCGTGTAAATTCCCGGTCGAATACAAACAATCCTCTGTTTGATGCCGTCTTAATCTGCCCTAGGGCACATTTATATGATATTTTTATCACGCTTCACTTCATAAGTTAAACTCCACTTATCAGATGACATGGGTGAATATGTTTGTTCTTCGTTTTTTGGGACTCAGTCAAATCGATCAAATGTTACTTCTAATATTCCCGATCGTCACGGACAGAGCGTCAAATCGAAGAATTAATGGCAAGGCCCTCGATGTGAGTGTTCGGCAGTTAGATATCATCGTGTTCACCCCCTCTTTCAGCAACGTAGCATCACTGATAGCTCCTTGAAGTTCTTAGTTTTTCGCATAAACTCTCGCTCGCTCTGAACGTGGGTTGTGCAAGTAGTGACGTATGATTAGTACTTTCTGTTTCTCTAGAAAATCTTGTTTACTTGAACTGCAAAAAGGGAATTTAACTCTGGAGACTGATCCCTATTCAGAACCGCTTGTTGAATTTTTAAACTTGCGCAGAAACAAAATCGCAAAACAAGCGACAACTGGAGAAAAAAATTGAGCAGAGGGGCCTGCGGTCGCTAGGACTTGAAAATAATACTAAATACAGCTGTAGATGAGTGTTTAAGGGACGCAACTGCTTACTGGAACTCTGACGTCCGCTTGTAGAGGAGGAACAACTAACGGGTGTAGAACTATACTTGCGCACGCATAAAAGATGGGGGCAGAGACTGGGGATACTCGAATCTCCTGCGCATAGCCAGTTTCCATTCACCTGCGCGTGATCCTAGCTTCCCTTTCATATGATTCTTGTACAGTGGGGACAGTTTAAGAGCACGATGCAGTGTAGTACACCAATTTCCTCATCGATATGGAATGCTTTCTTGATCAAAGAACTCTTCTTATCGTGACAAGTATCTTCCAGAAGAGATATATAGCGTTCCGCTGTGCGACTGCTGGCGGAACTCGAGAGTGGGTCCTTTCGCACGAAGAGACGAGTGAGTCTCCTAACGCGATCGGTGAGTGTCCCTCTTACCATTGTACATAGCCGATTGAAGCTGGCAGGACGGCGGGCCCCTGGCTCAGCGGTTAGGACGTTGGGCTTCAAACTAACAGGAAGTGGAAGTGGATGGTTGACGACGAATAATAAACCAGAAATGACCATCCCAGTCTCTCTTGTCCTTGTTGGTAATGCTAGAAAAGACACCTTCAAACTCTGAAAGTCGCCATCTGAGAGCGGTGTACACCGGCCTATCCCGATAGTGAGGCAGGAATAGGCATATCTAATTTTAGCTTACTACTCGTCATGCAACCTCCAAGAAAACGTTGGAGGCCTCGTAGCTCAGGTGGCTAGAGCGTTGGCTGTACTGAAGCCTTCCTCTTGCTGACGTGGGTTCGAATCCCATCGAGGAACCGAGTTTTTCGCGGTTAGGTCAAAATGAAGGAAAAATGGGAGTGCTCGCTTCAGTCCTGTGATCAGGTTAAATTGGCGCCCGCCACTCCTGGCTGGGACTAAACACTCCAGATGTCAACCTATATGAAGTGCGCCTGTCAGTTTAGTGGACAACGCTGTTTGATGAACAGTTATCAAGGACTTCGGGTCTTGGATGTCCAGCCCAGGGTAACATGGGATGATGACATTAAATGGGCCAGAAATGACCATTCCAACAGCTCTGTCTTTGTCAAAAAAACGCTTTTCAATTTGAACAGGGTAAAAGGCGACAAAATAGGCAGAGTTTAATGGCGCCACAGAATTTTGCGACCTCTTGTTTAACTGCTCCGAAAACTGCATACTAGTCAGCTCCAAAACGCCTATTTGAGTTAAAATAATCAAAGATACCATATCTGTGCACGCCACATCAAACTATGCTGATGATTCTACATGTATTTGCGAATGCGAGTACATCGGGCGCAGGCAAAGGCCCTCAGTGATTCGGAATGTTGAACATACCGAAGTGTCTGCTGGGAGCAGAAAGTAAGGCAGCACAGGAGTTCACTTCCAAAACAAACGGTGGATACCGATCATGTGGCAGATTGAACGGCTGCATTTAGACTTCTACTGCGCATGACGACTGGGTTTCTCCTACGCTATTCAGAAGCTGCTGCAATGCGGAGGAGAAAGACAGGAATATGTAAACAGTTGGATCACATGATCCCCTCGCGTTGCCGTGGGAAGGGTTGACGACAGAAATAGTCCCATTCCCTTTCCCGTCCCTTCCCTCTTTCCCTCCCTTCCTCGCCCACATCACTGACTAAAGTTCCGTGCCGTGCAGCTGTAACCAGTCCTGACTGGGTGTCTCATGTTATGCAGACGTAATCATGGCTGACGAGGTTTCATTATAATCCAAACACGCCCACCTACGTAACTTCTCTCCCTCCCTCACTCGCGCGCGACGTGCCCACTCGCATTTCAGATCAACATTTCCTATTTCTATTTGTCTATCACGTTTGATCGCGGTAGGCGGCTTTCATACCAAACGGCTGATCTAGTTAACATCAATTGTCACGAGCAGTTGTTACAGGGGTCTTATGATCTTGTGACGTCATTGAATTCTGCGCAATCCGTCGCATCTATTCCGAGTAAACAATGTCTCGACTGCCCAATTTAGATCTGCACTCATTCTACCATCGCAAGGTGTCTGCAGACACTGACTAAGCGATTTGTTAAGAACCTGGTAGCCTACTGATTATCTCCTTGCCTGATGAAACTGCATTTTTAAGGCGTGTTTGGATTTAAGCCAAAAATGCACAATGACCTAACAGTTAAGGGTTTCTTGTTTTTACCTAAACCTATGAGTACATGGCTCATCTACGATTCTCCCAAGAACACAATTAGCCTATGACATTTGCCTGTTAATTGACAACGCCCCTCCCTCCTGAAACGTAAACGTCACATAGTGTTTTTTTGCCTTTTCCACCCTCTGCGACTCATAGCTGTCGCTAAACTCGAGGTGAGCCGAATGACCTGGAGGGGCTTCATTACTCTAGTATCCACGCTTCTGGAGATCGACAATAAAATTGACGTGTCTCCCACCGGCAATCTACTCCTACAACTCGGGCAAGTTAAAGGAGTTCATGTTCGGCGTTGCAAGACGGTGGTCGTGGGCAATCCAAACTGCCAATCTCAACGCAATGTAAAGTTACTCTGCCCCTTCACCTGCGAACACCTCAATGTCAGTCTTTACCAGAAGGTAAGTCTGACAAAAGGGGGACTGCAATGGCACCTTCAGCTAGGCCCGTTTTGGGAACGTTTCCCTCACTGTCTACATTTTCACCAGCCAGAATGAGGTTTTGCTTTATCCAGTCAAAGAGATCAAATGAATGCTTGTTGCGGCAGCGAATTCAACTAAAAACAAAGCAGTTGGTGGGGCAAACCACACTCATAAGTTCTAAGCCCACCACATGGGAAGATTATAACCCCGGAGACTTTGATATTTTGAACGTGGGGCTCCATAGGGTCTCAGGCCATCGCGGACAGGTTGCATACATTTAACTGGTTCTGGCAAATCCTTAACATACATGGTCGAAGCGGGGCAAAAATACACTTGACAATGCAAAACAGCGTATGAGTCATATGTGGTTTTGTAGCCGAACCTGAGGTAAACATACCCCAGCCACCTGTAATACGGGACCGGTGGTAATAGCGGCTTTTGTAGGTGGGGCCGGGAAACGCACAGGCGACGAGGTCAAGTAATTGTATGCAAAGGAAAAGTAATTGGGAACGCGCGGTCGTACCCCTAACCCTAACCTGTAACCGCAGCCCTAAACCCAAACTCTGAAACATCCAACGCGAAAGTTAGAAGGAGACGACAGGCCGAAAGTCAAGAAGGACCACCGGCCTTGGGGCACAAAAAGGTAGACACGGCAACAAAGAAACAAGGCAGTCGACAGAACACACGTCGCAACGCACAGCAACCCCATGCCAACGTAATAACACCAACGCAAAATAATTAAGTAGGTCAACAGTATTGTGCCCATCAGGTGTGGCTACACAAGCAGATCTTTCCAGCGCCTGTAAAACCGGGCCTAAAAATCAAGCCCCGAGACATTTTGTTAGCATTCACTTTTTCACTTCAGCCAACTAGACGTCTTCATCCGTTAGTCACTCTTTTTTCCCATGCGCGACTTGGCCCTTTATCCTCTTGAACTATTGGACAAGTCATGTCAGGCACGTTTATGTGGCCAGAACCACTGACCGTATGTATTCGGTTGTCGAAGTGCTCCAGAAAGACTTTCTGATGAGAGACATGACAGAAGAAATACAAGGACACTGAGAGAACCGATTTTTTAGGTGGGAACATTGTAAGTCGGGGTTTCGACATGAGAGGGGTTTGAACCCCTCTCATGACATTAACAGAGGGACTTGTCGGAACCTCAGGTGGTATATTTCCTACGCCGTCCCACACACACACCAAAATAAGTAGCGTTCACATTCATCACATTTAATCCAAAATTGTCGTTCAAATCCGAGTTCGTCACTTACGGTTATCTGAACCCCGTTATTAATAATTTCTAAGTTATCTCGCCGTAAGCTGTGCTCCACCGTGTGTCCCTCTACGCGGAGGCCTTAGGTTCTATGCCCAAGAAAAAGAATAACGTTGAATATTGGGGCAAGCGCTGCGTCTGCCGATCGACTGATGTTTGGGAATGTATGAATCACATCACATGCACCCCTCACTTAAGTGGGAAGTGGGCTTTTCGGCTGCTTTTTCAGTGTAGCTCCTCTGCCGCATGTGAGATCCGAGCGTTATGTCGTCCTTGTGTGTGAAATCCCGACAAGTACGTTTTGGGGGGCCCCGTTGAGCATGTGGCGCGTGTATACGAGCCCTCTAGCCCTCTCAGCCACCGCGTCCATGGACCTGCACCAGACAACTGTCCGGCTCGGACAGTGGGTGGGGTTTGACAGTGTGAATAGAGAGTGAGATAGGCAGGTCGGCACACTATCCTCATGATGAACAATGTAATGCGCTTGAGGCTTTCAATGTGCTAAAAGCCGTGGCTTGGAAGATTGCCAGCTGACGGGATAACTTGCGCCTCGCGGTCGGCCCAGTGCTGTGTGTTTGCATGGAATGACCGGCTGGTGGTATGAGAGTCAGGCTGCAATGACTCCTCCTTAGTGTGGCCTTATGACGCTCTCACTCCGTGAGATCCGAGGCTGGTTTGCTGGCACGCCCAGGGGCGACTCCGGTCGCGCCAGATGCCTGCGCCCTCTCTCCCACCTCCGGTCTTCTTAACTATGTCTTGACACTAAGCCCAGGCGGGGAGAAGGAGAACGTGCTTTAAATTCGACGAAGGTCTTCTCTCGCTATAGACTAATTCACGCGCAAGTCATTGTCCCTACTCCTACTCGGCTGTGGAGCATACGTTGGAGATCGCCAAAATCGACGGTCGAACTGTCATGACTCGTGAGCCAAGCCATTGCCATCTCTCGTGCGTGTGTGGATTCTCTCGAACCTTCTGGCTATATGCCGAAGACCTTATTCGGGACGTTCGTCGAATCAGGTACTAGTTGCAGCAGTCGGGGCTTACTGACCTTGTTCTGTTCTTTTTCCTGTGGAGGGAAGAAAAGAGAATCGGGCTGACTATCAAGGCGTAAGCCCGGCCAAGCTTGGCCACTGCAAATGAAGAAGAAATAAATGAGGACGGTGCTAATTGTATTCTTGGTTCTAAAGCAAACGTGTCCGTCTGAGGTCTAGTTTTTTTACAAATCTTTTTTTGATTGAGAGTTGCCTGCTGACCGACCGACGATTTGGTCGATTCCGACGATGTGTTTGATGCTGCGCCAGACTACTATCACTGTAATCCAATTCAGGCAACAAGATATCATCCCTGTGCCCACCCTGCTATAGGGTACACGCCGTCCTCTGACTGCTTAACAGGCAGTTACGAATATTGATCATACAAATCCGCCCATAAAGTATTTTGTTCTGTAAACACGAGTGCAAGGCCTGGTGCTCCTCAGTCAGGGGCTCTAAGATAGGTAGTTTGTGACGACAAAGAGACAAACACCACCATCTTGGTTGCCTTCGATGCGATTTTTTGCAAAAAAACATCTCCTCTAAGCACAATCATAATAGGTGTCGTAAACTCTGTTTGCCTCAAACTACTCCAACCCTTTACTGCAGTGATCGTCCCTTTACTTCTCAGAGGAGGGGGGACAGTGGATATTTTTTTTCCTCTTTTCCCTGTATTTCAATTGGCACGCCCCGCCCTTCTTTTTCCCAGCGACCACTAGTACTGGGAGCGCTCTCTATAACCGTGGAACACAGGGAGGAGGTGTCTCTTGAGACGCTGGCTGGACACATAACTGGAGAGCTGCAGGGCTGCTGTCTGTCAGAAGCACGGCAGATGCCCATTTCAGCACCCTATGTCTATGCAATCGCCATCGACAGCATCCAGCGGATCAACACCACTCCAAACTCCAGCCTGGAGCTACTCAATGCTGAGGGCATGAGAGGCTTCGTCAACGCCTACTTCAGCACCTACCTGAGGGAGTACCTCTACGCGCCGAGCTGTTAACTCCTGGTGCATTTTTATTGACTGGAATATCTCAGACACTCCGTGTGCTTTCTCAACCGCCGGCGTTCCAAGGACAACAAGGACGCCTACCCCGTCCTAGACAAGTGGTCAATAATCTGGGCTACGGCAGTTGCGTTTCACAGACAGCAGTGTATTTCATAGATCTTCATCAGGGCCATATACTGTCGAGAATTTTTTGTCTAGTGACATGGGCATTTTAGCTGTACAGCTTGTCAGGCTTTGGGAACATTATGAACGAATAGTCTTGTTGTTGCCGAGAAAGTTTCAGGAAGAGTAATTTCCTGCATCGACGACTTAACAGCTTGAATTTTCTCGTAAAGGTTGATACATTTTCCGGTAATTAAGCATCAGGCAGGCAGAAATGGTGCGGGAAAGAAAAAACAGCGTGCTTCGTTGTAGCCGGTAGTGGTTTCATGCGGAAATGATTTCCCATCGGGTGCATGTCAGTTGGATGGATGACATTGGAGAAATGTGAATTTGCGGCAATAAAAATTTTATTTACTCGAAACTTATAATAACGTAGCATAGCCATAGATAGTGGTATCGGAAGGGACAAATATGCCGAAAGACAAATAACATACACACTTACGTAATATCGATCCACAATCAAAGGTTCCATAAAGGCAGTTATTGTACAGCTGATATGTTATCTCGTGAAGTGTTGGCTGAAATTCTAAAATGTGCTTTCAGTTCCAGAGAAGAACTAAAGTAGGACTGAGTTTCAGACTAGTCCAGTCACGTCAGGATGCCGGCTTTTGAATGAGCTTCTTATCGACCGCTTGCGCTTAATATATTCCGTAGAAAATGACTACTTATTTAGCGTGAATTTCTACCATTGATTTCTGATACTCTTATAAACTCGAATATATTTTATAGAAAACATGTATGAAAGTACTCGTTTTTTTACTCATTTGGTAGCACGTTACGTCTTCTTTGAATTTTATACTTGAAGAAAATATGTCTCATAGCTTAAAAACTTTCCCATTTGCCGAATAATTTGGAACCTGACCCGCCGTTATGCTTGCATTCAGGGTTATTAAACTACAAGCTGTATACTTTTCGTGCAGGGTAAATCATGTTTCTATATGTTTTGATGAAGAAGACATACAGGACTCATAAAATATTACAGTGGATGTGAATCACGTTTCAAATTTTATAAGCAGCATTAAAAATGTGCTGATACTATGCTGTACGGTTGGCCATTTCACGGTATGAAAAACCCCACAGTTAGAAACTTTTTTGAACTTGAAGGGGTAAAATTTCAAGAAGACGTAATTTTCTGCCAAATAAATAACAGAATATGTGTTGTAGTCCTTTTTTTCTATAAAATATATTTAAGTCTGTAAATGCATCACAAAGCAATTGGAAAAACCCATACTATCTAAGTAGTCATTTTTACGGGATGCAATTCACACAGACGGTATACAAGAAGCTCGTTTGAAGACCGGCATCCTGAGGGTACTGGAATATTTTGGTATTTTGCTGCACGAGAATTAGTATAATCACCCTACTAACGTGACCTTTTCGAAATAAAAATGTATTTTAAAATTTTGGCCAACATTTAGTGAAAAAGCACATCTACCGTAAAGTACGCAACAAAACACCCAAGAAGAATGATGGAAGCATCGATGAGGTGGCACATCTGGCGAACGTTACTTTAGTGACCCAGAAAATCAATACCCGCGGTTCAACTCTGTACAACTGTAGAGGTTTTTTGGCTGTATGAATTCGTCGGTAACTCATAGGCCGGGCTAAAGATGCTCAAATTCTGAACGCATGAGCTGTGCGAAGTGCTTCAAATCACTGCGGTTACTTCAAGGTTAATTGTGACAAAGAAAGCCTTTCCGACTAAATAGGAAAACTCCACTTGTGAGGCGATGACCAAAAAGCATCTAGTACAGAGATTTGCAAAGAGGTTGTTCACAAACCCACTTCCTTAAATGGCCTTTAGATTAGAAAAATGCTAATTCTAGATGTCTATGGAGGTTGTGCACTGCTCGTACTTGCGCATGGACTGTTCAAGTTTCACATATTTCATGCGATCAAAAGGTTATTTTTGTGAGGGAGCGCATGCCGACTACCCTCGTTAATTATGACTGCGCTCTATAATTATTTTGGGGCATTTTCACACAGACAGGGAGACGGAGAGTGTGGGCGTTTTCAAAGACTCAGGGCGCTCCTGCGACAAACTGGACTGCGGGGTGGTCTTGAAATATGGAACAGTTGTTCAGAGCCTATTTACTGGACTTTTCAGGGTAGCTGTAAAATTGGACAGTCTCGCGAATATGTTGGCAACCACGAGTGACATCCGACACCAGGTGGAATATACACATGAAGCACACTGGGTCGTGACGACTGCGGGATAGTGTTGCCAAAAAAGGGAGAGAGAGAGAGCAATTACTGGGTCACATGTTTCGGTTCCACCGAAGGGGTGAGTCTGGAGCCTCACAAACATAGAGCTTTTATTACGGCCTCTCAGTGTGCAATTACATGATATAATCTGTAGCCAGTCGATGAAAATGAATTTTTAAGTGTATTTTCTAGAACCTCGAAGGCGAAGACTGGACACTCTTTAATGTGTGCTATCGCCCACCCCTCACAAGCACGGTTACCCTTTGTGTACGCCCTCCAGAGAGAGGGCGCTTTTTGCAGCCCATGAGGGTAATAACGCTAAAAACCTTCATGCAGCAGAAGAGAAAGGGCGCATGCAGCATTCAGTGTATGTCTATCATATATCGGTTGTTTCGAAAAATATTCTTGACCCCCTATAGTCAGGCTATAACCAGAATAAAGAAAGGTTCTAATTGGGGGGTGGGGGTAGCGTGATTTGATTTGTAGAACACGAACGTTCGTTCTTTATTGGGCATAGACGCCTATTGCTCTCAGCAACAGACTTTGGTTGATTTTCTGTGATTACTTAACTACCACTCAGACCTACCCGAGGCCTGAGCGACTTCATGTGTTCAACAAGTTCGTTAAGGTGCTTATACGCTAGACGCAGACGACTGTTTCAAAGTCACCACCGATTGTCAGTACGCCGTATTGTACCTTCCAAAGTGAGGCATATAAACTTATCGAAGGAATAGGCGCATGACAGTCAGTCGTTGTGGTTGGAATCTTGCTTTCGCCTATTCTGCCCACCCGCCAGCTGGGGTATTGTAAGTACATTAACGAGCTTACTAAATACTATATGTGACACGTGTCCTCTGGTACAACGTTCGCTATCGGCATCAGTCCAGGTAGCGGGTGGACAGAATGGGATCGAGCGGGATTCTTATCACAGTAAGCGAGTGTCACGCGCCTTCCCCTTTGACAAGTTTGTGTTTTTACTTGCCAAAGATAAGGAAAGTCAGGCAAGATGCGGTGATGACAGCCATGGACGCTGGTGAACAATAGGCAGTCCTTTTTCCTGCGCAGTAAAACGCATCAGCCGGCGACGTGGTAGAGACTGTGGCATGAATCACCAACTCAGGATGATAGAAGGCGGACAGGACTCCGGGAAAGCCCAAGCGTCTAAAATCATCGCCAATACAATCTGGAAAAACAAGTCCTAGTGGATGGTTTAGAAGAAGATGTTATCATCGGAACAAGACCTTGTCCGTATGCTGTTTCGGATTCAGATCGGAAGTCACAGGTTACACTCCAGCTTTCGTCGCAGCGGCAATCTGTACGCAAAGTTCTACGTAGACAGAAATTCGCCAGACGTATCCAGGTTTTAACGCCTGACAATCGGTAGACATCTGGTTTTGCGCAAAGATTCCCGTCGGAAACCCAAATGCGTAGCTTAGCATGACTGGAAATAATAAAAGTATGCTATTCCTAATGAAGTTCACAGGTTAGCCTTTGAGTAACGGCCACTTTTAAGATTAGGGTCAAGACACAGGAAGAGGTACCCTTCCTGAAATCGGTCATCAAAATTGCATACCATTACAGGAAGTAAGTGTCCATAGAAACCGGAGTGGATGGATCAAGCCTTCACTTAAACATTCGCTGCACTGATCACAGGTGGTCAAATCCGCGATGTTAGACCTGTACCTCATCAAGCGGGATGTCACAACCTTCAATGAGGACTACTTCGCTACAGCCTTCAGGTCGTTTTTACGGCCAAGTTGGAGTTTTCTATTTAACCGTGAAAACCCTGGACCACTAAAGACACTATCATCTTCGGCAAATTTCAAAAACGTGCAACCGAACTCGTCAGGGGACAGGACTCACTACGCTACGAAACACGGTTATCTAAACTGAACCCTTCTCTTTTGAGTTATTGACAGCTAAAGGCGACCTGATACAAAAAGTCCGCATCATGTACCGTCAGGACTACTGTCTTGTGCCCAGAGGTTGCCTTGGAGTAACATGCATAACGAACCTGCAAGATCATCCTATCAAAGTACGTGTAACGCGCTAGGATGGTCACGTGCAAGTCCTTCCCCAACAGAGTGGTGCAAAATTGGAATGTTCTGTCCGCAAATATCGTTATATCCACATCAGTGGAGGCTTTTAAGGGGAAGGCGTGCCAGTATACGCGTCATAACGCCACCTGAACGATGACGTCTTGATCCCCAGCGCTGATAATTCATTACAGTTACAATGTTACAGTCTATATTTCAGTAACGTTTGTATTTTAATGCTCGGGAGCATTCCGAACTCATCGCCCACGTGCTGACTTGCATTTTGGCGTATGCAGATACTGGAAATAGCACCAAAGACGTGATCGAACAGTCAAAGGTCCTGACCTCGCATCTCACTTTTATGAGGTCTAACTTCAGATCGGAAGGGTTAAACCATCAAAAGAAAAGATTAAAACTACAGGAGATACAGCTGCCTGCGTCCAGTAATCAGACCTAACTCGACTACTTAAATCAGATTTTGCACACGTCGGAGTGAGTGCGGAAAACTAACCATGAACAGCGATTTCGATGCTGCTGGCCTGTTTTCCTTAGATGACCACAATTAAGGTCTCAGTCTATGAGATCCAGGCTAGAGCAGAATGATCATATGCACTCCCTTAAGTAAATTGCTAAGGCCGAAGTCAGAAATGGCGCTAAATAGTTCCATTCGCAGGCGATGGGGTCTAAATCCCCAGCTAGTTGTAGGGTGCTCTACAAAAATACTTCCCATTTCAGGTTTTCTTGTCGAGCTCTGAAAATAATTGATCAATGGCGGCGATTGAGCTGGAAGTGGTCGCTTCAGGTTTTCTGGTTCTTTGTGCACAGGTCTGCCATTCTGCCAAACCAGAATCTACACCAAGTAGAGGGCAGTTTGGTAACAGAAATGAATGCGTTACGCGTCTCTTCCAAAGCCCCTTATCCACATTTCACTTACATGCGGTGACGAACTATAGTCGAGTTCCCCCCACAGGTTTTGCATGAGCCGGTTTCCACACAAATGTGTTGGCGTGATAAGAATATGCTGAATTCTTCTATGGCAATTTTACTAACCCAAGAAATATTACATAATAAAGGATTACAATGTCTTTTTTGACATTGTGTGCCTTGCCAATGCAAATTTTTGCATTTTCGAGCTCCATAGTTCCGCGAGTCCTGGGGAAGCGGAGAGCCCCAGAGCAGTCACCTGCTACAGAACAGGATCGGCTATCCAAAACATTAATAAGACTTCTCTACAAACATGCACGAACTCAAAAACTCTCTGACCAAATTTTGAAGGACATAAAGAGATGCAACAACGCAAAACCAACGCAAATCGAGCTTTCTTTACAATGCAGAGATCTGCTTAAAATGTAGACAACTATCAAGCCTCATCGACGATCGAAGAGAATTTTCTGATCATTTATTGAAATTCTGAAACTGTTGATTTCTTAACACGTATGTTTCGTTCTTCAAAGCACAACCTATACCAAGTAGCGGGACATTTAGTGGCAAAAATAAATGCATAATTGAAAAAGGGGTTTTGCATGTTTTTAAAATCTAAAAATGATTGTGAATATTGGAAACACGATAGAGGAAGAAGTTGATAAATATGCAACAAACTGTGAATGAACTAGTTGAGTACATGCCTAGCGACAGACATCTTCGACACATATCGCAGTATTTCTCGAGCCAGCACAAAAGTGACTTTCACGACTTCAGCGGAGAAGCGTTGACAGTGTACACTTCAGTACAAGACAATACGACAGCTCTCCACACAATTTACATTTCCGGACAAGAAACGCCACAGATGGTAACGGGTATAATGTCCGTATTATCACCAGCACTCATGTAAGGTCCGTAAGTTGCGTCTCCCATGTGACCTTGAAAATTTTCACCAGGCTGGCAAGTTAGAGCCTTAAGGCAAATTAGAAATGGGGCTAACTTTCAACTCTAAAATATCCCCTGTTTTCGGTGCACCCGGCTATCGAAAGTAAATAAGCCATCAATGATCATTTCATCGTTTTTAATGTTTTAAGGATGATATCCACTTATTACTTATGAACAGGGCCTACTTGCATTTTCATAGTAGGCATGTATTTGTGAAGTGCATTGAAAGGACTCTTCTACACCGAAATATGTACTCCAAGATATGCGAAGTATGTATTGTCGTGTGGGTCGAGTGAAACTTGAAATTAACGGCATAGGAACAGCTTTAAACTAGGCAGACACCCGGTTGTTCTTGTAAAGCAGAAACCTTGGCACAAGTCCTGGTATTGCGCCCGCCCTGCTGACAGAAATATTTGGCCTTATTTGCGTAATCCTGCAGTCTAAATAGGCCTTAAAATTGGAAAAAGAGACTAATTTTAAACGCTTCAACCGTCAGGATGTTAGTGTTTTCCTCATGATAACCTCAAATGAGTGCGATTTTATAGGACTCATTAAAAGCTGAACAGGCGAAGATGAACGGATATGCAGAATTTAATGATGTCATGAAATTTCCTGACCTCTTACCCAAATACGTACGGCCATTATATATTAACGAGATAACCTGTTTGAATAAAAAACTGCATAGGGTGATCAAGCATAATAGACAAATAGAGGCAGAGAATTTTGATCGGACATGCGAGTGTGGGGCAGGAAAGTCGTCTAGGGGATCAGGTTTGGCTTCAAAAGAAACCTTTCTATTCGCAGATTAAGTAACTAAACAAAATCTAACGAACAGACACATGATATCTTTTGACAGGCAGAACCCGTTTACAAATGTGCCGTTGGATGAATCTATTGACATAGTTTGTGAACACGCGGGCGAAACATGTTTGGAGCCAGAGCAACCGCCGGAACCAATGTAGTTATGCAATTAGAATGTACGTTTCCTGTTCAGTCGGCAATTGTATAGATAGGTTGGCGGTAAAGTTATGAACAGTCCACTGGGCCAGTCTTGGCGGATATTTAAATGTCAGACCTCGAAAGAAAATTCGTCCAAAACTTAAGGCGGGCTGCATTCTTAAGACGATATATGGATGACCGTTTCGGGATAGTCAGCAGCGTGGAAGACGAGAAATTACTACTCCAAGCTAAGAATAAGGCTCATACAAGGCTCAGCTGCACAAATAAGCAGAACAAGAACGATATACTGTCTTTCACAGACGTTCACGTAAAGAGTCGAGCAAGCGGTTCCATTCGGAGATCAGTCTACCAAGAAGTCGCTTGTAAAGTACGCCATGTGCAATTTACCAGTATCATTTCAATTCGGAGAAAATAAGATCCTGTTTGCGTCTGCATAAGAGGGACAATAGACTCTGGTTCTTTAATAAAATCAGTTTCTCGAAGGATATATTCCTTGGAAAGGGGTATTCAAAGAAATTCATCAATATATGCAGCCACCCCAGACAAGGAATTTCAGCAGAAATGTCTGCGCCAAAGACATCCGTGAGTATCTGCCATCCTTTCAAGGGTGATCATGTGTCAAGCGTGGTCAGGTAACGGCCTCCATGCACGACTGAACGGACAAACGTCATCTCATAAACACCAGAAAGGCTACTGCAGTTTGACCGATTATGAACATCCTATCTACGCCCGCCACATGAAAACTGTGACGCGGTTTACATGTAGTTGCGCAGGCGAGTACACTGGGCGCTCGCAAAGGCTGAACATGCCGAGGTGGCTTCTGAGAGCGAAAAGTAGGGTTTACTTCCAAGACAATCGGTGGACACCGACCATGAGGCGGATCGAACGGTTGCACTTAGGCTCCTACTTTGGATAACGACTGGGCCTCTCCGGCGTTATTCAGAAGCCGCTACAATGAGGAGGGGAAAGGCGGGACTATGTTAACAGCTGGATCACGTGCTTCGCCTCGCACTGCCATGAAAAAGACCGATGACAGAAGTAACCCCTTTCCCTTGCCGCTCTCCACAGTCACCCCCACACGACTAACTACTGTTCTATACAGTCCAGTCGTAAGCATGCTTGACAAGGTTTCGCTGTAACCCGAATTCGGTCATCTAAGCGACTTCGCTCCTTCCTTACACCATGCACGCCCGCATGCCAGATCGACGCTTAGTGATTTTACTTACCCATCATGCTTGAACCTCCTGGACTGTTTTTTTTAACTGTGACAGTTGAGTGAGGGGTCGCAAAATCTGATGACATCATCAAGTTTTGCATAGTCCATCGCCTTTGTCTTATTCAGATTTAGTAAAACAATGTTATGTAACTTGGTTTGCTATGTAGCGCACAACGGCTGACAGGTCATTAACAAAATCTATGGCATTTTGGGATCCTTAAAATATGCAAAACTTTTAGTTGAAAATGTTCAGATTCTTACTTGAAATTATGTCATGCTATTAAGTTAAATTATATTATCTAATCTGTTTAGGAGCGAGGAACGCCAGTCAGTTTATTTTTGAAATGGTATTGTTTTTAATTTCGCCTAGCGAAATTCAAATACGCTATAATTCAGGAGCAAATTTAAAAAACCGGACCTTCCATAAGACAATCTTTACCATAAGCCTCTAGTATTACGCACAGCAGGTAAAATTATTTTTACTCGAGTGAACACCAAGAAAGTACACATACCCCGTTTACGCACATATGTAATTTTGAAATTTTCCAATTTCCCTCTCCTCCACCGGCAGAGAATTAAATATCTGAAGAACGTAGACAAACAGTTAAAATAACTATGCAATCACATTTGTACGAGAAATAGAAAGGAGTTCTTCAATATAGCTCATGGCGAATTTAAAAGGAACATTCTCTTTTCGAACATCTGCAGCCAATTTGATGAACATGTGTTTTATCTTCCTAAAATATAAATTCACGATTTGGGGATAATCACCGTTTGGTGACCAGATTAGATTAAATCCCCCATTGCTAAAACATGTGGAGGTTCTTGGCCTTATATTAGCTTTCTTTGCAATAAACTAAAGATAGTCTTCAATTTTTACACACAATTACACATTAAGTTCTTCGTTGCTAAAAGTAAAAAGAAATAATCAAGTAATGCCAAATATGTGGCTTTTCACTAGTAAAACATTAAAAGTAAAGTATTTACTTGTATCGCCAAAAACAGCTATATTTCGCTTAAAGTGGGTGATTAATGTTTCAGTAGTTATTTCATTATTGATCAAAACAAATGGTTCATATTAAAGAAGCGGAATTGCCCTCAATTAAATTAATGCATTAATTCATGTGTCAAAGGATCGTTATTTATTGATCAAAATAAGGCATTTCTTCTCCAAAATTATGAAAATTTTCAGAAAAAACAAAGTATTTATTCTCTAAAGCCAAATGACTCCTTGTCTCAGGGTTAATCTGGATGTCAGCTATTTATGACAGTGTAGCTGGGAAGTAATACCTTTAAAGTTTTTTATGAAAGAAGAAAAATGCTATTTGCATTCTGTGCAACTCAAAAGGACAATAGATTAGGTGAAATAAGGCGATTAGCATGCTAACTGTCTGCCAAATAATGAAAGCACAACAATCCGCTTAATTTGACCGCCTTAAAGAGTGCAAATAACTAATCATCTATTTATCTTATTTTCCCGCAAACAATATCGGTCCTGCTGACTATCAATAAGTTAATAATAGACGAAGGTTTGTAACCAATTGCAGTTTTTTTAGAATACGATGGAAGCAGGTTATGTTTCGCCAATCGAGAACTTGCTCTTAAATTCGCACAAATTATTCCTACATCATTTGGTCTTTCGTCTTATAATAATAAGACGGACAAGTTGAAAAAAACACCACGACGCCTGTCGCCATGCTCGAAGTAACGCCGGTTAAAAAATCCCTGGAGTTGACACACAGTGAAGTGTGCACTTAAAAAAATGCTGTCACCAGTCAGGGTGGGAAAGGGCGAAGAAGCCCGTGCAGGAGAATGTCGAAGGACTTTCTTTATGTAGCTTTTATTTTGGAAAATTAACTATTGAGTTTCTGGACCCTTTAAATCCATCCCTGTAATATCGACTGACAGTACGGTCTTCTGGACGGTGGCAATGCATGACTCACCCAGTCCCAAACTGAGAAAATCTGACTTTTATAGCACTAAGGAACTACAACTTTACATGCTCATTGTCGGTCCACAAAGGAAATGGCGATCTACCTCAATCGGGTCCGTCTCTTTTGTCTCAGAAACAAAGATCTGGGGTGAAAAGGAATTGCCCACAATCCGTCTGACAGTCAGAACTTAAGTTGATGAATACCAATTCAGTGGGGCCTCGGGTATTCCTGATCGCAGCAGGTGGGACGGCATTGGATCAAAGCCCAAAAACCACAGAGTCCACATCCAACTGCCCCTGTCTGCGGTCTGAGGGAAGGCACGAAAGCACCAGTAAATGGGGAAGGAATGGCCATTCCCGTTTTCTCCGTTGGCCAAGGTAACGTCACAGTCGCTGTGTATCTGCTCAATTAACATCTCCCACCACCTGAAGTGCATAAGCATTATTCAGGGGAGGCTAATAAGGAGGTTTGCTCCAAGTCCGATGAGAATATTCAACAGACCTCAACGAACGTGAGCGCAGATAACTTCTTCGGAATTATCGCTGACTACGACTGGGACAGAGAATGATTCCTTCAGGTTTTATGACAGGACCGAGAATCCAGTACGCAGATGCGTCGAACGGCTTAGATAATCAACGTCTGAAATTTTATAATAGATTAAAATCTCAGTCGTGTGTGGCGTTTTCTCTCTTTGACGTCGTTGTTCGTTTACAGCAGTATGATTTAGAATACCTTGATGGTCTGCGGTTTTTGAAGTTCCTTTTGTTCCCAGGTAGACACTGTTAAACAAGTAAAAATTTCACCTCTGGGTCCTCACGAAAAACTCAACATTCGTGAAGGCAACGGTTGTTAGAAAAATTGCTAAAGTACGTTGACGTTTATAAATGTGAGCTGCATGTGCTATTTTAAAAGACTGAAATAGCATGGTTGTTCACAGATGCCGTTTTTAATTTTCATTATCTGTTAAAATTTATATGGTCCATCCTGTTTCTTCTGGCCTCCGCCTACCAGCTAATGGCCCGCCTCTACTTACTTGATAAAAAGGGATATCTAAAAGTATTAGTTTTTGTACTCGAGCCGATCAAAATTGGGACCAGAACAAGTATTACTGATCTCTAGTCAGCCAGTGGATGTCAGAAAATGTTACGACACTTGCATCGAACTGGAAGCAACCGCTTTGCAGGCATCGTACCACGCAAAAAACAAGAGTATCAGCCAGAGTCTACTTGGAAACGATAAAAGGGAATGGGTACGCACGAAGGATAGACATAAACGCGAAAACATCCAATCTTGAAGGGGGGGGGGGGAAATACGTCTGGAGAAAAAGATGGACATAAACAAGACTTCGGTCAAACGACTGTGGTGTTTGGCACGACTATTAATTTGCTAAAATTATTAAGATGCGTTCCCTGGCAAGGGACCAAAAGACGTTGCATTCGGATTTATCACCCGAAGAAAGGCAAGGAAGGCGGTTAATCCTCAGAGTTAGGGCAGCGAGCTGGTTGTCAGCAGACGTGTTCGCTACTAAGCAGATGAATAAATTTCCTTTGCGATTAACCCCTAACAGTTTTGACTAAGTAAAGAAGGAAAGTATCTTTCAAAATACAAAAATTCAGGAAATATACACAAAAGAAGCACAAAAATTGGAAATGTTTAAACATTTTATGATTACTCGAGAAACAGTGAGTCCCATATGTATACTGGAATACAATTGTCACATTCGGACAGGTGCTCAATTGTTTGCAAAAAAATTGGGTGGTACAATTTTTGTGGCATGCTGTAGTAGGTTTTCTGCATACTTTGCGGACATCTGGATTTCATCAACCGATTTTATCTTTCATGCTGTCGTATTGTTCGAAAATTGTCCTGAAACTTATTTAATTAGGGCCGCAACCTTTATTTTATCACCAAGGAAAGCTTTTCTGCATCAGCTCACGAAAGTCGACTAGGTTGTTTTGCAACTTCACAGCGCTTTTAGACGGCACGATGATGGATACTGATTGATGAAAAACACACTGCCTCAATTGTGATCACTCGTCCTTAAGAACCGGAGGATTTCACATGACATGTTAATCAAAAGTCTAAATTGTGTTTAAGTCAGAAAGGATTCTTGTGAAGGGGTATGAATACTTATTTTCATGCAGCACAACCCAAAGATGATTTGGTCATACAAGAGTACCGGCTACTGAGTGAACTTCTCTACTTGCCAATAGAGTAGCTTGCGCTTCTTAGTTTCGATGTGCTTATAAATGTAGTTATATTTTACGGAAATAGTGCCTTGAAGTACCCTTTCTTGTCCTCAGCTTAATGCAAATTAAGCCCTCTTCGCACTAAATATTCGAAGATTGTGTATATTTTGGTCTGTGAAAGTTTACACTTATAATGTTTTTAGGACTGTGCAACGAGTTTTCACACTGTGTCGTATTGGCGCGTCTATTGATACTATCCATACTATATGCAACATGATCTACGAACATCCCAAAATTTTATGATCCACATATGAGTCCTCCTTAATATTCTAGAGTAACTTCTGATCTTTCTCTATGCAAAAAGTAGGCAACGTATGGTTTGGAAGCCCAAACGGCAAGTTTAACCGCCGTTCAATTTCACAGTTATTCAGAAATTGAAAAAGCTCTTAAAACCTATATGCAATCTTTAAGTAGAAAATTAAATTAGACGCAGTTTGGTACCAAGCGGAAGCGAGTAAAAGTATTTTTGCACGTTTTTCTATGAAATGCATTTAAATTATTAGGATACCGGAGAGTAATGGGAAAATGTATAATACATAAGTAATCATTTTATGTCGAGTGTGGTTTCTGCAAACTGACATGAAGTGATTAATTCGTGGCTGGCACCTGGGGTGAGTAAAGCAAAATATGTTGTTCAATATATTACAACCCAACCTCAACAATCATTTCTGACCAAATACACCTTTCAGAAGTTCGGTTGCCATTTCCTGTGCTAGAGCAGCCACTGCAGTTTGATACATTTTGTTTTCGAGAATAAAGGTCATACTTAAACGTTCCTTTAAAAGAGGATTACCACTGATTTTTCGAGTTTCTGAGTGGATTAGGACATTTATTTAAAGGCAAAGACGATGTATTCGCAAGTTCTTAACATTCAAATACACATGCTTCTTAGTTTCTCAAAAAACATAAAGTCTTTTTATGGTCCTAGGAAAATTATGTTGCCAACAGCATTAAAAAATCGCCCAAAAGTATCTGCTGAGTACTAATACGATAGCAAGTGATCTGCTATCTTCCGAAAGTCTCAAAAAATGGAACAGGGAAGTAACTGTCCAAGTTGCTGCACAGTGAACATTGGAAATTATTTCTGCCTGCATTAGTCATTGCTAATTCGATTAAACTCACTCATGATGCTAATACTCATCGAAACTAATCACACTTTTTAAGGAATTCTTTTTTTCTCTGAGCGTGAACTCATAAAAGACGCTGGAAATCCGTTAAATCCAGCGGCCTAATGTCGACCATTCTTTACGGTTGACTCAAGCGTTACGATTTGCTCAAAGGGGTCGAAAGTACAAGCTGATATTCCAAGAACCTTGACACACAGGGTAGGTATGTCAGATTTGAAAATCAAATGTTTTGTTTAGAAGTGGTGGTTTCTTTTGCATATTTAAACTGCTCATTATGGTTTTTATCTGCGAGTTAAACTTATGCCTGCGTGAGTATTTCTCAAGTTTTATTGGATGTCATCACTTGAACATTTGCAATCTATCTGCCAGCCAATGGCCTCTTAAGGCCGTTTTATGCAAACCTAGCTCACAGTCGACTAGCCGGAAATGTAATTCGCCGATAAAATAGACAGAGCAGCTTCAGTTAATAGGCAAGATTAATTATGCTCGACGACTTGAACGTCAGGCTTGGCAGACATTATGTAGCGGACTTATACACAAAAAGGTCATTCGAGACAGAATCGGAGATGCAGTATGTGATTTACCTCATGCAATGTGATGCGGTAAATTAAGACTATCAGTGATGGACACTCAAAATTCTGCGCATCTTATTTATTTGCTTAATCCGTTCCGAAAAATGTCCTTCTGCATGCGGAATATGTTTACGTATATTTTTGTCCGTCAAAATATTTACAAATTTGGGCGGAAATCTACGCCATCATGTCTTTGGACAGTTTTCTATTCAAATAGCTGCCCTAGACCACAGCTGCCCAAAAATGCACGTCTTTCTACGTGGACAGGTTAGTCTGAAGTGAAAAGTTTTATCAGACGGAGCTTTCTGCGCTTTAAAACAGCTCTTTTGGCCATGTAAATCAAATGAAGCAGGGTGCAAACCAATAGATCATTTTTAGTAAACTGTACGCTTTATCGCCCTCAAAAATTTAGACTTGCTGATCTGTGTAATTTCATGCCACAAACATACTAATAACGCATGCAAGTAGTATTTCGTTTAAGCGTCTCAATATTTTTCTGTTTTTTTGCGAATACGTCACGAATAATCGCTAGAATGTCCTACTTCAATTTGCAATGAGATTTCATGTATGTGTGAGTCCAGAAATATGCTTCAAACTGCCATTTGCATTGACGAAGACTTTCTATGGACTCCCCATTCCGGTAACTGCTTTCAAGAGACATCTTATTTTGAAGTTTTTAATAATACATAGCCCAGCACCTGTTCTTGTTTGTATGTCATATGGGGCACTGAGGACCATAAAGCGTTTACCGACACTTCAAAGACACAATGAAACCCAACTAATTCCATCAGGGCCAAAAATATTACAGCGATTTTGTGAAAGAAATCGTTTCTTCGGACACAAGGAATGCTGTATTTGTGACCTCATGTGTCGACTTCTATTTACATTCATTAGTTACTGACCGCCATGTTTGCAGATGGCCTAATAAAAAATTCTAATTCTGTGATCCCTATTGGTGAAATAAAGTAAAATCCTAATTGCCTTGGTCAGTCGCATTTCGAACAACGTAAACACGAAAAATTGTAACCTGTTTTCGGGAAGTAGTTTTTGAATATATGCCCAAAATGTAAGCTGTCGGCTACCCTCAAACGTGACGCTAAAATAATTCTTAAAGGACTTATGTTGCCTTATTTACTCCGATTTTGGATGGAAGGTCAACAGATGCTCAAAAAAGTTCAATTTAATTATTTGACACGACGTCTGGGGTTTCCATCTTTCCACTTTCTATGCAAATTCATTAGTTCCGAACAGTGTAATATTACTTATAACACTTTTTTGTGTTTTCATTTCATTCAAAGTCGCCCGTTATTAATTGGGAATGTGGGCCGATGTATGTGGAATGTTTATTTGGGTGGGTGGAGATATTTCGTAAATTTAGGCACATTTGATGAGGTAGGAAGTTAAATGTATGTGAAGATGCATATGTAATTGCAGCGTTACTCTATGCCGTTGTTAATCTATAGAAGGCAAGTGATTTGTTAAAAAAAGGCGACCACTGACAGCACCACTGAGGTCATTGTTGGTAATAAGCTGGTCCTTTCTCTTCCCCATCCACATTTCTTGACAGGTATCCCGTCACTAACTTTCAAAGAAGCGCCTATTGGAAGAAAACTTGGTCTGGACAGTATAGGAACCTCAACGCAATATAGTCCGTCGTCTGACGCAGGGGACTAGAAAAATATATTTAGCAGACAGCATCGACGAGGGACATAGAAGAATCGCGGGCCGGCTTCGCGAAAACGGGTATCCTGACGAACGGCAAAACCCACCACACTGATGAAAGGAGGAAACCCTCTATTCCTCAAAATCCCTTTCAACTGGATGTGGCCTTTGAACTCCTTACCAACTGCCTTCACCAGGCTCTATCACGAACCTTTTCTGCGGCAAATGTTCGAGTCTCAGGAAGCATATATGAAAAAGTAGACGCGATCGTCGAAGTTATAACTCTGCCTACGGCGCTTGCGTCCAATTTTCCTCACTTCAGGTATTATTCTTCACCCATGTACTGGCTGTCGGCCCAGAACGCATCGATGCGGACTTTTTCATTTAGATGCTTCTGTAAAACAGGGTACCTTGATCGCAGGGGTGGACTCTTACCCAAAATAATGCGAGAATATCTTCCGGCTGAGAAGAGGTGAAATTAGGAGCATACGCATTGCCATCCTCGCAAAGAAAATCGATCCCGACCATCTTGCGAGCCCCCAAAGAAGCCTTCTGTGCAATTTTTAAGGTTTCAGAGAACTGCTGTTGACCGCCGGGTCAGTTTTGGCTAGCAACAGCAAAAGCAAACGCAGTAGGTTGCTTAAGTTGATCTCGGGCATGCAGAAGAAACTTGTACGACCTCCTTGTGTTCCATGGTCAAGGATCTGCTAGCATCTCTACATTTCCTTCTCTCTTCGTCCCGGATACGACTCTTTATAACCTTCACTGCTTTATAAGCCATTGCACCTGACTAGCCTCCATCCGAATTCCCACATCCCACTCGCTTAAAAATACAAAATGCAATAGGCTTATCACTCATATGTTTCACATATACCCTGTGGAATTCTTTGCTGGCAAAGTGACGCGTATAAGCCAAAACAGATTTCGGTGTTTATACGGTACTATTGATAGAATAAAGTAATAATGAAAAAACGTAAAAACCTCAACAATGGGTACCCTGGACAAAGAATTCCTTTGTTATTGTTCGAGCAGATCGAATTCCCAGCTCAAGGTCAGAATACAAAACTAGTTAATTAAAAGAACGCCGATCGCGCTCAAAAAAGGTTACAAAAGGGGAAGGGGAATGTCAACAGGGGCCAAATGTGGAAGCACTTGAGAGGAGGGCGTGGAGAATTCCAAGCATTGACCAGCTGGATACAACACCACCCGCCAACTCTCCACGTCCGGCTCTTGTAAATGCTCTACGTGTTTGGAGGTATACGGCTGCTCTGACCCTCAAGTAGACAAATCTTTCTAACGTCCCTTTTTAAGAGACCGCCCGCCGTTCTAATATATACCGTCCTAACGAGGCCGTCGCGACTCTTTTCGCACCTATCTATTACTCCCAAAGGCCAATTCTCACGAGGTGTGCGCTCCCCAGAAACTAAAACAACATCCCCTGGTTTCAGTTCCGCGGCTTCTCTTGTCCATTTTGATCTTTTCTGCAGACTTAGAAGATATTCTTTTACCCATCGTCTCCAGAACACGCCAGCGATGTAGTGCACTTGTTTTCATCCAGCGTGGTACCGTGCCACCAATTCGTCACCGCAGGCAGCACTGGACAGTTCCTCATCAACAATAAGCTATTCGGGGTAAGCGGTTCCAAGTCGTTGCTGTCTGATGTTAGCGGGACAAGCGGTCTATTACTCAATATACGTTCAGCCTGCACGAGGAGGGTGCCGAGCTGTTCGTCAGTTAGGGACTGCTCCTTACAGAGAGCAAGAAGAATCCGTCGTAGAGACCCGATCATTCGTTCCCAGATGCCTCCCCGATGGCTGGCACCGGGTGGGTTAAAATGCCACTGTATCTCTAGAGTTAGCAGTTGGTCCGACACTCTCCTTTGGTCCCAATTGTGTAAGTCCTTTCGGAGTTCTGCTACCGCTCCAACAAAATTGGTTCCGTTGTCACTGTAGATGTCAGTGGGACGTCCGCGTCTACTCACCAATCTCATCAGACACTGAACAAAAGAATTCGTGGTCAGGCTGGTGGCTATCTCAAGATGAACGTCTCTCGTCTGTAAGCAGCTAAACACACAACCATAGCTTTTCTCCGAAGATCGTCCGCGTTTGACCATCAACGGACCAAAATAGTCCACCCCAACGCACTTGAAAGGATACCAATCGACTTCTGTTCTATTTAAGGGAAGCGGGGACATCATCTGCCCCTGAAGTTGTCGAAATTTACGTCTGCAAAGTAAACATCTACCTATGACACGTTTGACAGAAGCGGTTCCTTTTAGAATCCAGAACTTTTGGCGGATTGCACCTAGAACTTGGGCTGTCCCACAATGGCCTTCCAATTCATGAAAGTAATGTATGATTAATTCAGTCACGGGATGATTGTATGGCAGGGTTGACGGGTGTTTTAACGATTCACAAAAATTTGAGTAGTTCAGGCGGCCACCAACGCACATTACTCCTTCAATCAAAACCGGACATAACTTTCTCAGGCCAATATTTCTCACAGACTTTCTTTTCTGGCAATCTGCTGGTGTAGACTGCAGAATATCCAATTCTGCTGAAAAGTGTTTCCTTTGTATAAGCTTTATCAAGTTAATGCTAGCTTAGCACATTTCCGATACTCGGATAGGACCCAACATCAGCGTCTCCTTAGGAGCCTTGCCAGTGGTGACTCTGACGTACTGCTTGAAACGCAGGAGCCAAACCACAGCCCTTTGTAGCCTTGTCCAACTTGAAAAGCGCATAACTAATTCGTCTAAACCATCACATTGATTTAATACATGAACTTGGGCTGTTGTCCTCTTGAATTCCAAGTCTTCAGGTTGTCCTACGGGAGGTTGTACAAGCCATTCGCCTTCAGGTTGAACTAAAAATTCCGGACCGTCCAACCATCTACGTACCAGTGCAAAGTTGCACGTACCTCGAGAAGCAATGTCTGCTGGGTTGATGTCCGAACTCACGTATCTCCACTGAGAGGTCGCAGACAGATCATGTATAACCGTCAGTCGGTTGGCCACAAATGTGCAGAACCTGGTTGATTCATTGTGTATATAATAAAGGACTATCATAGAATCGGTCCAGAACGTTATTGTTTGGAAGTACCTATCGGTGCTTGAGCGGATGAGATCAGCCACGCGCACAGCCAGAGTAGCAGCTGCCAACTCTAAACGTGGTATAGAGACGGCTTTGAGGGGGGCAACACGGGCTTTCGAATAAACGAGTGAACAATGTAAATTTCCTGTGTCGTTAATAAAGCGAGCATATGCTACTGCACTGTATGCTACTTCCGAGGCATCGCAAAACACGTGCAGTTCGGCTCGCATCGGATCGCTGATATCTTTGGGCTTTAGACATCGGCCCAGCTGAAAAGTTTTCAGGCTCCGTAAATTAGTGATCCAGTTTTCCCAACGAGAGCTCTCTATGCCAGATAGTTTTTCACCCCAATTCAGTCCGTTTTGCATAAGAATTGCAGTAAACACTTCCCTGGTATCAGCCAAGGCAAAACGAAGCCCAGAGGGTCATAACGTGAGAACAAACAGGACAAAATACCCCTACGAGTGGACGGTTTTGCGGGCATATTGAAACTGATCACCAGAATATCGGAATGCGTATCCCACTGCAACCCCAAAGTTCGTTCAGTAGGTAGGGGGTTGACGGCAATATCTCGCACACCAGAAGAACGTTCATTGGCACTAACGACCGAGAGTATACGCCGGTCATTAGAAGCCCAGTTCCGCATACGAAAGCCGCCTTGAGAGAGAAGTTTACAAATTTCGTCCACAAAACGTTTGGCTGAATCGACATCACATAACGAGACTTGACAATCATCAACGTATATACTCTGGTGAATCGCTCTGCAAGTTGATGAAGAGTAAGATGAACCGAAATCTTCAACAGTTTTTTGCAACGCAAAGGTGGCACAAAAGGGCGAAGAAGTCAATCCGAATGGGTGAGATGTCCACTGAAACTCAACTGGCTCTCCTTCAAGGTCGTCATTTTCCCACCACAAAAATTTCAGTGCAGGTCGATCAATCGGGTTCACTTTCACTTGCAAGAACATTTCCTCTATATCCCCTGCCACTGCAATACGCTCAAGTCGGAAACCCAACAACACACTTACTAGCTTAGCGTTTAGGTCAGGTCCTTGGTATAGATTATCATTCAGAGACACGCCCTGACACTTGGCAGCACAGTCAAATACAACACGAATTTTTTCTGGTTTTCGGGGGTTGACAACGGGGTGGTGTGGTAGGATGTTGAATACTGTGGAATTCTTTGCTGGCAAAGTGACGCGTATAAGCCAAAACAGATTTCGGTGTTTATACGGTACTATTGATAGAATAAAGTAATAATGAAAAAACGTAAAAACCTCAACAACGGGTACCCTGGACAAAGAATTCCTTTGTTATTGTTCGAGCAGATCGAATTCCCAGCTCAAGGTCAGAATACAAAACTAGTTAATTAAAAGAACGCCGATCGCGCTCAAAAAAGGTTACAAAAGGGGAAGGGGAATGTATGACCTGACCTGAGAGATCCCATGAAATAACCACGTAAAAGGAAACACAGTCCGAATATCTGCTATGCTTATTCATGGACGGATTATGCCCGATCAGGTGGCGATCGATCTAAGTATTTCATAAAACTCTCCTAAAAGTCGGCAGAATCCTAGTTATCAGCGCCTGGAATAAGAAGCAATTTGCACCATAAATGCACAAATTAGACGATAAAACCCATCTTAAAATAGGCATTACAGATTATATCTGGACCTTTCGGTGTATTGTGCAAGCTGCAGGAGGACCAGTTATCCGATTTAGGATTTAGCCGGAACGGGTAATACAAGCAGTTTGTTAGATGTGTGCTTGCATTGGGAGAAACAATTTAAAAACAACGTTCCTCCAGCAGTCTGACAGGTTTGTCAAAGAAAAACAAAACGCGCATGCAATGAAGAGGGCAGCAGGCGCTGAAGTTTGGCAAAAAGTACGTTTTTGTTTTTCTTCTAGTTGTAATTTTCCCTCACAGACGGATCGTTGTAGGAAAAGCACTTCTGCGCAAGGCAACCGCCATGCATGCAGGTTTTGATGAGGAAGGGATCTGAACGAAAACGTATTTCTTCTAGCGCCACGCAGCACATGTCAAGGAGGTGAGACGGAGGCCACTTGATTCGCTCAGCGTGTCCTACAGATTATTAGAAGTTC